>PVIC010000799.1:0-39057 GCA_004025085.1 Thryonomys swinderianus | reverse complement strand
GGTAAAAGGTCTAGAAACAGTCATAATGTTCTGATGGTTAGAATCTGAATCAAGAAAAGCACATTGCCTCCTTCGGCAATCTCTGAACTAGTAGTGCTATCCCACTGGTGGATATCTCCTTTTGACCAAAAGCTCCACTCACGTGAAAGGCAGCTGGAGTGATATTCTGAGATTACTCCCTCAAAGAGAATCACCTGGAAATCAGACCTGCTTTTTGTGAAGTCAGATTCAGGAAAGGAGTGGAAATTACTACCTCCATGGTCTTTGCCCTTTATCGCCAGGAAGCCAGAGTTTGTTCCTTTACACTACCTGGGTCTGTAGTAGTGAAAGTCCAATTATGATGTCAAATCGCTTTGTAGAAATGAGTCTTAGCAGAGTGCTATCTGTTTTTGGACCTTTAGAGGCTGAAGACAGAGGTGGAACATCCCTGTTTTCCACATCAAAGGTTGGATTACACCTAATTGCAAGATGCCTCACTTTGTACCAACATCCAAGGAAGCAAAAGTGAGAATCTTGGATATCAGGAGCTTAAACTCCCCAAGCGAAATCTGGAATTCACACCATGTGGATAGAAATTAATTTTCAGAATCTGATTTGGACTGCACTCCCTGCTCATTCTGTGCCTTATTTGCAAGAGTAGCAACAGTTGTTTCTCCATGTGCCCTGTGTCTGAGGAGAATTGTGGCTTCTTAATGAAATCCCCCAATCTTTGTAGAGGCAAACGGTGTAAAAACAGACTAAATATTCTGATGGTAGAATCTGAATGGAGAAAAACCCACTACCTTCTTCCAAAATCTCTGGAGTGGGAGTGCTATCTCCTTTTGACCACAAGCTCCATTCAAGTGAGTGGCACCTGTAGTGATATTCGGAGATTACTCCCTCAAAGAGAAACACCTGGAACTCAGACCTGCATTTCATGAAGTCAGTTTCAGGAATGGACTGGAAATTACTACCACCATGCTGTTTGCCCTTTACCGCCAGTAGGCAAGAGTTTGTTCCATTACACTACCTGTGTCTGCAGTAGAGAAACTCCAAATATGATGTCAAATCCCTTTGTAGAAACGAGTCCTTGAACACTGCTATGTGGTTTTGCACCATAAGAGACTGAAGACAGAGGTGGAAAATGCCTGTTTTCCACATCAAAGGCTTTGATTAAATCGGATTGGAAGGTGCCTCTCTTTTCTGGCAACATCCACGCAAGCGCATGGGAGAATCTGCAACATCAGGAGCTTAATCTCCCCCAAGGAAAAGCCAGAATTCACAGTGTTGCTATTATAAACTATTTTTCAGAATCTGACTGGGACTGTACTCCTTGCTTACTGTGTGACTTATTGGAAAATGTAGGAATGGTTTGTTTCTCCATGTTCCCTGTGCCACAGGAGAACTGTGGCTTCTATTGAAATCCCGCACTCCTTGTAGGGGCAAAAGGTGGAAAAACAGACTTAATGTTCTCTTGGTTAGAATGTGAATTGAGAAAAGCACACTGCCTAATTTGGAAATCTCTGGAGTAGGAGTGCTATTCCTCCAGTGGATACCACTTTTCAACACAATCTGCATTTAAGCTAGTGGCAGCTGGAGTGATATTTGGAGATTACTCCCTCAAAGAAAATCACATGGTATCAGACCTGTTTTGTGTGAAGTCAGTTTCAGGAACGTACTGGAAATTACTACCACCGTGCTCATTGCCCTTTACCGCCAGAGGGCAAGTATTTGTTCCTTTACACTAGCTGTGTCTGCAGTAGTGAAAGTCCAAATATGAAGTCAACTCCCTTTGTAGAAAGGAGTCCTGGCGCATTGCTATCTGTTTTTGCACCATTAGAATCTGAAGACAGCAGTGTAAAATGCCTGTTTTCCACATCAAAGGTTTGGATTACAACGGATTGCAAGATGCCTCTCTTTCTAGCAACATCCAAGCAAACAAAAGGGAGTATCTTGGATATCAGAAGCTTAATCTCCCCAAGAATAAGCTGTAATACACACCGTGTTGCTATAAATTGATACAGTATCTGAGTGGGACTCTACTCCCTGCTCACTCTATGCCTTATTTGCAAGAGTATGAACAGTTTGTTTCTCCATGTTCCCTGTGTGTGAGGAGAAATGTGGCTTCTTATTGAAATCCCACACAGTTTGAACCAGCAAACTGTGAAGAAACACAGGTAATGTTCTGATGGTTAGAATCTGAATGGATAAATGCACACATCCTCCTTCAGAAATATCTGGAGTAGGAGTTCTATTCCACAGGTGGATATCTCCTTTAGACCGCAAGCTCCATTCAAGTGAATGACAGCTGGCTTGATATTCGAAGATTACTCCCTCAAAGAGAAACATATGGAACTCAGAACTGCATTTTGTGAAGTCAGTTTCAGGAACAAAATGGAAATTACTATCTCCACGGTCTTTGCCATTTACCACCAGGAGGCAAGAATTTGTTCCTTTGCACTGCCTGTGTCTGCAGTAGAGAAAGTCCATTTATGAGGTCAAATCCCTTTGTAGAAAGGAGTCCTGTCACACTTCTATCTGTGTTTGGACCATTAGAGCTGAAGACAGAGATGGAAAATCACTGGTTTTCACAACAAAGGCTTGGTTTATCCCTAATGGCAAGATGCCTCTCTTTTCTAGTAACATCCAAGCAAGCGAAAGGGAGGATCTGGGATATCAGGAGCTTAATCTCCCCAAGCAAAAGCTGTAATTCACACCATGTTGCTTTAAACTGATTTTCAGAATCTGAGTTGGAGTGTACTCCCTGCTCACTCTGTGCCTTATTTGAAAGAGTAGGAACAGTTGGTTTGTCCATGTTCCCTGTGTCTCAGGAGAACTTTGGCTACTTATTGAAATCCCGCTCTCTTTGTATGGGCAAAAGGTGGAGAAACAGACCTAATATTCTGATGGTTAGAATCTGAATAGATTGCTTCTCGGGCTTTTGGCTAAGATCAAGTGTAGAATCTGAATATAGAAAAGCATACTACCTGATTCAGAAATCTCTGGACTGGGAGTGCTATTCCACAGGTCGATATCTCCTTTTCACCACAAGCTCCATTCAAGTGAATGGAAGATGGAGTGATATTTGGAGAATACTCGCTCAAGAGAAACATCTGGAATACAGAGTTTCTGTTTGTGAAGTTAGTTTCAGGGACGGAGTGGAAATTATTACCACCATGCTCTTTGCCATTTACCACCAGGAGGCAAGAGTTAGTTGCTGTACACTTCCTGTGTCTTCTGTATTGAAAATCCAATGTTGACATCAAATAACTTTGTAGAATCGAGACCTGGCACACTGCTATCTGTGTTTGGACCGTTAGAGCCTGAAGACAGAGGTGGAAAATGACTGATTTTAACATCAAAGTTTTGGATTACAACTAATGTCAAGATGCCTCTCTTTTCTAGCAACATCCACACAAGCGAAAGGGAGGATCTGGGATATCAGGAGCTTAATCTCCCCAAGCAAAAGCTGGAATTCACACCGTGTTGCTATATACTAATTTTCAGAACATGAGTGAGAGGACTGTACTCCCTGCTCACTCTGTGCCTTACTTGCAAGAGTAGGAACAGTTTATTTCTCCATGTTCCCTATGCCTCAGGAGAACTGTGGCTTCTTATTGAAATACCGCACTCTTTGTATGGGTCAATGGTGGAGAAACAGACGTAATGTTTTGATGGTTAGAATCAGAATCGAGAAAAGCATACTGCCTCATTCGGAAATCTCTGGACTAGGAGTGCTATTCCATGGGTCGATATCTCCTTTTGACCACAAGCTTCATAAAAGCGAAAGGAAGATATAGTGATATTTGGAGAATACTCGCTCAAGAGAAACATCTGGAATTCAGACCTTCTTTTTGTGAAGACAGTTTCAGGGATGGAGTGGAAATTATTACCTCCATGCTCTTTGCCATTTATCACCACGAGGCAAAAGTTTGTTGCTTTACTCTACCTGTGTCTTCTGTATTGAAAGTACAATGTTGACTTCAAATAACTTTGTAGAATCCAGACCTGGCACACTGCTATCTGTGTTTGAACTGTTAGAGCCTGAAGACGAGGTGGAAAATGCCTGTTTTCCACATCAAAGATTTGGATTACACCGCATTAGTAGATGCCTCTCTTTTCTAGCAACATACAAGAAAGCAAAAGGGAGAAACTAGGATATCAGAAGTGTAATCTCCCCAAACAAATGCTGGAATTTACATCTTGTTGCTATAATCTGATATTCAGAATCTGAGGGGGACTGTACTCCCTCCTCACTCTGTGCCTTATTTGCAAAAGTAGGGACAATGTGTTTCTCCATGTTCCCTGTGCCTCAGGGAACTGTGGCTTCTTAATGAAATCCCACACTCTTTGTGCAGGCAAAGGGTGGAGAAACAGAGGTAATGTTCTGATAGTTAGAATCTGAATTGAGAAAAGCACACTGCCTCCTTCGGAAATCTCTGGACTAGGAGTGTGATTCCACGGGTGTATATCTCCTTTTGACCACAAGCTCCATTAGCACGAATGGCAGGTGGAGTGATATTCGGAGAATACTCCATCAAAGAGAAACACCTGGAACTTAGACCTGCTTTTTTGAAGTCACTTTCACGGAAGGATTGGAAATTATTACCTCCATACTCTTTGCCATTTACCACTAGCAGGCAAGATTTTTTTTTTCTTTACATTACCTATGTCTTCTGTATTGAAATTCCAATTTACACGTCAAATAATTTTGTAGGAAAGAGTCCTTGCGCACTGTTATGTTGTTTTGGACAGTTAAAGCCTAAAGACAGAGGTGGAAAATGACTGTTATCCATATCAAAGTCTTTGATTACACCAAATGGCAAGATGCCTGTCTTTTCTGGTAAGATCCAAGCTAGCAAATGGGAGAATCTGGGATATCAGGAGCTTAATCTTCCTAAGCAAAAGCTGGAATTCACACCGTGTTGCTATAAACTGATTTTCAGAATCTGACTGGGACTGTGCTCCCTGTTCACTGTGTGTGTTATTTGAAAAATTAGGAATGGTTTATTTCTCCATGTTCTCTGTGCCAGAGGAGAACTATGGCTTCTTATTGAAATCCCGCACTCTTTGTACGGGCAAAGGGTGGAGAAACACATGTAATGTTCTTATGGTTAGAATCTGAATGAAGAAAAGCATACTGCCTCCCTTGGTAATCTCTGGACTAGGAATGCTCTTCCCCGGTTGGATATCTCCTTTTGACCACAAGGTCCATTCCCGGGAATGGCAGCTGGAGTGATATTCGGAGATTACTCCTTCAAAGACAAACACCTGGAAATCAGACCTGCTTTTTGTGAAGTCAGGTTCAGGAAAGGAGTGGAAATTACTACCTCTGTGCTCTTTGCCGTTTATCACCGGGAGGCAAGAATTTGTTCCTTTACGCTATGTGTGCCTTCTGTATGGAAAGTCCAATTTTGATGTCAAATAACTTTGTAGAAATGAGTCCTGGTGCATTCCTATGTGGTTTTGTACCATTAGATCCTGAAGACAGAGGTGGAAAATGCCTGTTTTGCACATCAAAGTCTTCGATTACACCTAATGGCAAGTTGCTTCACTTTTCTGAAAACATCCACGCAAGCGAAAGGGAGAAACTGGGATATCAGGAGCTTAATCTTCCCAAGCAAAACCTGGAAGTCACACCGTGTTGCTACAAACTGATTTTCAGAATCTTTTTTGTTTTGTTTTGTTTTGTTTTGTTTTGTGTTTTTGAGACAGGGTCTCACTTTGTAGTTCAGTCTGGCTCTGCACTCACTATGTAGCCCAGGCAAGCCTTGAACTCAGCAATCCTCCTGACTCTGCCTCCCAAGTGCTGGGAATACAGTAGTGAGCCACCACGACCTGCAGTGTGGTATGTGGTATTGATTGCTGGTGGGCGTGAATGTTCAAGCCCAGCATTGTATGTGGTTTCGGATTATTGAACTCAGGACCTTGGGCTTGCGAGGCAGGCTTGCGAACCACTGAGATAACCCTCTGGGCCTATTTTAAGAATTTTACTGGGACTATACTCCCTGCTCATTCTGTGCCGTATTTGAAAAATTAGGAAGGGTTTGTTTCTCCATGTTCCCTGTGCCAGAGGAGAACTGTGGCTACTTATTGAAATCCCGCACGCTTTGTACAGGCAAAAGTTTGTAAAACAGACTTAATGTTCTGATAGTTAGAATCTGAATTGAGAAAAGCACACTGCCTCCTTCAGAAATCTGTGGAATGGGAGTGCTTTTCCACAGGTGGATATTTCCTTTTCACCACAAGCTCCATTCAAGCAAGTGGCAGCTGGAGAGATATTCAGAGATTACTCCCTCAAAGAGAAACACCTGAAACTCAGACCTGCAATTTGTGAAGTCAGTTTCAGGAACGGACTTGAAGTTACTACCAGAATGCTCTTTTCCCTATACCCCCGGGAGACAAGAGTTAGTTCCTTTACACTACGTGTCTCTTCCATAGTGAAAGCCCAATTATGACGTCAAATCCTTTTGCAGAATGGAGTCTTGGCACACTGCTATCTGTTTTAGGCCATTTAGAGCCTGAAGACAGAGGTGGAAAATCCCTGTTTTCCACATCAAAAGCTTGGATTACAAATAATGGCAAGATGTCTCTCTTTTCTAGCCACATCCAAGCAAGTGAAAGTGAGAATCTGGGATATCAGGAGCTTAATCTCTCCAAGCAAATGCTGGAATTCACACCGTGTAGCTGTAAACTGATTTTCAGAATCTGAGTGGGACTATACTCCCTGCTCACTGTGTGCGTTAATTGCAAGAGTAAGAACAGTTTGTTTCTCCATGTTCCCTCTGCCTGAGAACTGTGGCTTCTTATTGAAATCCCACACTCTTTGTAAGGGCAAACAGTGGATAGACAGACGTAATGTTCTGATGGTTAGAATCTGAATCCAGAAAAGCACACTGCCTCCTTCAGAAATCTCTGGACTAGGAGTACTATTCCATGGGCAGATATCGCCTTTTGACCGCAAGCTCCATTCAAGCGAATGGCAGCAGGAGTGATATTCAGAGATTGCTCGCTGAAAGAGAAACACCTGGAACTCAGACTTGCTTTTTTGTGAAATCAGTTTCAGGAACGGATTGGAAATTGCTACCTCCATGTTTATTGCCAATTACTGCCAGGAGGCAAATGTTTGTTCCTTTACACTACTGTGTCTGTAGTAGTGAAAGTCCAGTTATGATGTCAAATCCCTTTGTAGAAGTGAGTCCTGGTGCAATGCTTTCCATGTTTGGACAGATAGAGCCTGAAAACAGAGGTGGAAAATGCCTGTTTTCCACATCAAAGCTTTCGATTACACATAATGCCAAGATCCCTCTCTTTCGTAGCAACATCCAGGCAAGTGAAAGGGAGAATCTGGGATATCAGGATCTTAATCTCCCCAAGAAAAAGCTGGAATTCACAACTTGTTGCTATAAACCGATTTTCAGAATCTGATTGTTACTGTACTCCCTGCTCACTCTGTGCCTTATTTGTAAGATTAGGAACAGTTTGTTTGTAAATGTTCCATGTGCCTAACTGTGGCTTCTTATTGAAATCCCATACACTTTGTATGGGCAAACGTTGGAGAAAGTGATGTAATGTTCTGATGGTTAGAATTTGAATTGAGAAAAGCACACTGCCTCCTTCGGAAATCTGTGGAATGGGAGTGCTATTCCACAGGTGGATATCTCCTTTTGACCACAAGCTTGATTCAAGTGAATAACAGCTGCAGTGATATTCAGAGATTACTCCCTCAAAGAGAAACACCTGTAACTGAGACCTGCTTTTTGTGAAGTCAGGTTCAGGAACGGGGTGGAAATTATCACCTCCATGCTCTTTGCCGATGATGGCCAGGAGGCAAGAGTTTGTTCCTTTACACTACCTGTGTCTGCAGTAGTGAAAGTCCAATTATGACATCAAAATGCGTTGTACAAAGGAGTCTTGGCGCCCTGCTATCTGTGTTTGGACAGTTAGAGAATAAAGACAGAGGGGGAAAATCCCTCTTTTCTGCACCAAAGTTTGTATTACACCTAATGGCAAGATGCCTCTCTATTCTAGCTATATCCAAGAAAGTGAAAGGGATAATCTGGGATATCAGGAGCTTAGTCTCCCCAAGCAAACACTGGAATTCACACCGTGTTGCTATAAAGTGATTTTTCTGAATCTGACAGGGACAGTACTCCCTGCTCACTCTGTGCTTTTTTTTACAAGAGTAGGAACAGTTTGTTTCTACATGTTCCCTGGGCCTGAGAACTGTGGCTTCTTATTGAAATCCCGCATTCTTTGTCCGGGCAAAGGGTGGAGAAACACATGTAATATTCTGATGGTTAGAATCTGAATCAAGAAATGCATACAGCCTCCTTCAGAAATCTGTGGACAAGGAGTGCTATTCCACAGGTGGATATATCCTATTCACCACAAGCTCCATTCAAGCGAGTAGCAGCTGGCATGATATTCAGATATTACTCCCTCAAAGAGAAACACCTGGAACACAGACCTGCTTTTTGTGAAGTCAGTTTCAGTGTTGGAGTGGAAATTATTACCTCCATGCTGTTTGCCACTTACTGGCAGGAGGCACAAGTTTGTTCCTTTACACTACCTGTGTCTTCCGTAGTGAATGTCCAAGTTTGACGTCAAATATCTTTGTAGAAAGGAGTCCTGGCACACTGCTATGTTGTTTTGGACCTTTAGAGCCTGAAGACAGAGGTGTGAAAAATGCCTGTTTTCCACATCAAAGGCTTTGATTACACCTACTGGCAAGATACCACTCTTTTCTGGCAATACCCAAGCAAGCGAAAGGGAGAATCTGGGATATCAGGAGCTTAATCTCCCCAAGGAAAAGGTGTAATTCACACCGTGTTGCTATAAACTGATTTTCAGAATCTGAGTGGGACTGCATTCCATGTTTATTCTGTGCCTTATTTGTAAGGGTGGAAACAGTTTGTGTCTCCATGTTTCCTGTGCAAGAGGAGACCTGTGGGTTCTTATTGAGATCCCACACTCTTTGTATGGACAAATGGTGGAGAAACAGACGTAATGTTTTCATGGTTAGAATCTGAATTGAGAAAACGACACTGCCTCCTACAGAAATATCTGGACTAGGAGTGCTCTTCCACAGGTGGATATCTCCTTTTGAACACAAGCTCCATTCAAGAGAATGGCAGCTGGAGTGATATTCGGAGATTACTCCCTCAAAGAGAATCACCTGGAACTCAGACTGCTTTTTGTGAAGTCAGTTTCAGGAAGGGAGTGGAAAATACTACAACTATGCTCTTTGCCCTTTACCACCATGATGCAAGCATTTGTTCCTGTACACTACCTGTGTCTGCACTAGTGAAAGTCCAATTATGACGTCAAATCCCAATGTAGAAACGCATCCTGGCCCAATGCTATCTGTGTTTCGACAGTTAGAGCCTGAATACGGAGATGGAAAAATGCCTGTTTTCCACATCAAAGGCTTGGATTACACGAGATTGCAAGATGCCTCTTTTTCTAGCAAAATCCAATCAAGCAAATGTGATAAGCTGGGATATCAGGAGCTGAATCTCCCCAATGAAAAGCTGGAATTCACACCATGTTGCTACAAAATGATTTTCCGAATCTGAGGGGGACTGTACTCTCTGCTCAATCTGTGCCTTATTTGCAAGAGTAGGAACAGTTTGTTTCTCCATGTTCCCTAGGACTGAGGAGAACCATGGTTTCCTATTGCAATCTTTGCACAGGCAAAAGGTAGAGAAACACATGTAATGTTCTGATGGATAGAATGTGAACCGAAAAAAGCACACTGCTTCCTTTGGAAATCTCTGGACTAGGAGTGTAATTCCACGGGTAGATATCTTCTTTTCACAAAAAAGTTCCATTCAAGCGAATGGCAGCTGGACTGATATTCAGATTACTCCCTCAAAGAGAAACACCTGGAACTCAGACTTGCTTTTTGTGAAGTCAGTTTCAGTAATGCAGTAGCTATTAATACCTCCATGCTCTTTGCCATTTACTGCCATGAGGCAAGAGTTTGTTCCTTTACACTACTTGTGTCTGCAGTAGTGAAAGTCCAATTAAGACATCAAATCCCTTTGTAGATACGAGTCCCAGAGCACTGCTATCTGTTTTTGGACAGTTAGAGCCTGAAGACAGAGGTGTAAAATGCCTCTTTTCCACATCAAAGGCCTGGATTACAGCCAATGGCAAGATGCCTCTCTTTTCTAGCAACATCCAAGCAAGTGAAAGGGGAAATCTGTGATATCCGGAGCTTAATCTCCCCAAGCAAAAGCCAAAATTCACACCGTGTTGCTATAAATTGAGTTTTAGAATCTGAGTGGGACTCTACTCCTTGCTCATTCTGTGCCTTATTTTGAAGTGTAGGAACAGATTGTTTCTCCATGTTCTCTGTGCCTGAGGAGAACTGGGGCTTCTTATTGAAATCTTACACTCTTTGTGTGGGCCAACGAGGGAAAAACAGAGGTAAAGTTGTGATAGTTAGAATCTGAATCAAGAAAAGCACACTGCATCCTTCACAAATCGCTGGACTAGGAGTCCTATTCCATCGGTTGATATCTCCTTTTGACTACATCCTCCATTCAAGAGAATGGCAGCTGGAGTGATATTCAGATATCCCTCATGAGAAACATCTGGAACTCAGACCTGCTTTTTGTGAAGTCAGTTTCAGGGATGGAGTGGAAATTATTACCTCCGTGCTCTTTGCTCTATACCGCCTGGAGGCAAGAGTTTGTTCCTTTACACTACCTGTGTCTGCAGTATTGAAATTCCAATTATTACATCAAATACCTCTGTAGAAACGAGTCCTGGCACTCTGCTATCTGTGTTTGGATCATTACAGCCCAAAGACAGAGGTGGAAAATGCCTGTTTTCCCCATCAAAGGCTTGGATTACACCTATTTGCAAGATGCCTCTATTTTCTAGCAACATCCAAGAAAGCGAAAGGGAGAACCTTTGATATCAGGAGCTTAATCTCCTGAAAGAAAAGCTGGAATTCACACCTTGCTGCTATAAATGGATTTTCAGAACCGGAGTGGGACTGTACTGCCTGCACAATCTGTGCCTTATTTTCCAATGTAGGAACATTTTGTTTTTCCATGTGGCCTGTGACTGAGGAGAATTGTGGCTTCTTATTGAACTCCCACACTCTTTTACGGCCAAATGGTGGAGAAACAGACATAATGTTCTGATTCTTAGAATCTGAATTGAGAAAACCACACTGCCTCCTTCAGAAATCTCTAGACTAGGAGTGCTATTCCACAGGTGGATATCTCCTTTTGAGCACAAGCTCCATTCAAGCAAATGGCAGCAGGAGTGATATTCAGTGATTACTCCCTCAAAGAGAAACACCTGGAACTCAGACCTGCTTTTTGCGAATTCAGTTTCAGGAAAGGAGTGGAAATTACTACCTCCATGCCATTTGCCCTTTAACAACAGGAGGCAAGAGTTTGTTCCTTTACACTACCTGTTGTAATAGTGAAATTCCAACTATGATGTCAAATCCCTTTGCAGATACGAGTCATGGAGCAGTGGTATCTGTGTTTGGGCAGTTAGAGCCTGAAAACAGAGGTAGAAAATGCCAGTTTTCCACATCAAAGTCTTGGATTGTAGCAAATGGCAAGATGCCTCTCTCTTCTAGCAACATCTAAGCAAGGGAAATGAAGAATCTGGGCTATCAGGAGCTTAGTCTCCCCAAGCAAAAGATGGAATTCAAACCGTGTTGCTATAAATTGATTTTCAGAATATGAGTGGGATTCTACTCCCTGCTCACTCTGTGCCTTATTTTCAAGTGTAGGAACAGTTTGTTTCTCCATGTTCCCTGTGCCTGAGGAGAACTGTGGCTTCTCATTTAAATCTCACAATCTTTGTACGGGCCAATGGTAGAGAAAAAGATGAAATGTTCTAATGGGTAGAATCTGAATTGAGAAAAGCACACTGCCTGCTTCGGAAATCTCTGGTCTAGGAGTGCTATTCCATGGGTGGATATCTCCTTTTGACCACAAGCTCCATTCAGGCAAATGGCAACTGGAGTTATATTCAGAGATTGTTCCCTCAAAGAGAAACACATAGAACTCCGATCTGCTTTTTGTGAAGTCAGTTTCAAGAAAGGAGTGGAAATTACTATGTCCATGCTCTTCGCCGTTTAGCGCCATGAGGCAAGAGGTGTTTCCTTTACACTACCTGGGTCTGCTGTATTTAAAGTCCGATTATGACGTCAAATACTTTTGTAGAAACGAGTCCTGGTGCACTGCAATCTGTGTTTGGACCATTAGAGCCTGAAGAGAGACGTGGAAAATGCCTGTTTTCCACATCAGAGTCTTGGATTGCACCTAATGGCAAGATACTTCTTTTTTGTAGCAACTTCCAAGCAAGCAAAAGGGGGAATTTGGGATATCACGAGCTTAATCTCCCCAAGCAAAACCTGGAATTCACACCGTGTTGCTATAAACGGATTTTCATAATCTGAGTGGGACTGTACTCCCTACTAACTCTATGCCCTTTTTGGAAGAGTAGGAACAGATTGTTTCTCCATGTTCCCAGTGCATGAGGAGAAATGTGTCTTCTTTTTGAAAACCCACACTGTTTGTACCAGCAAATGGTTGAGAAACAGACATAATATTCTGATGGTTAGAATCTGAATCAAGAAATGCACACTACCTCTTTCAGAAATCTCTGGACTAGGAGTTGTATTCCACAAGTGGATATCTCCTTTTGACCACAAGCTCCATTCAAGCGAATGGTAGCTAGAGTGATATTCAGAGATTACTCCCTCAAAGAGAAACACCTGGAACTCAGACATGATTTTTGTGAAGTCAGTTTCAGGAAAAGAGTGGAAATTACTACCTCCATGCTCTTTGCTGTTTGCCACCAGGAGGCAAGTGTTTGTTCCTTTACACTACCTTTGTCTGCAGCCGTGGAAGTCCAATTATGAGATCAAATCCTGGCACACTGCTTTCTGTGTTTGGACACTTAGAGATTGAAGACAGAGGCTGAAAATGCCTGTTTTCCACATCAAAGTCTTGGATTACACCTAATGGCAAGATGCCTCTCTTTTGTACCAACATCCAAGCAAGCAAAAGTGAGAATCTGGGATATCAGGAACTTAATCTCCCCAAGCAAAAGCTGGAATTCACACCGTGTTGTTATAAACTGATTTTTATAATCTGAATGGGACTTTACTTCCTGCTCACTCTGTGCCTTATATGCAAGAGTCGTAACAGTTTGTTTCTCCATGCTCCCTGTGCCTCATGAGAACTGTGGCTTTTATTGAAATCCTGCACTCTTTGTACAGGCAAACGGTGGAGGAACACATGTAATGTTCTGATGGTGAATCTGAATTAAGAAAATCACACTGCCTCCTTCGGATATCTCTGTAGTAGGAGTGCTTTTCCATGGGTGGATATCTCCTTTTGAGCACAGGCTCCATTCAAGCAAGTGGTAGCTTGAGTGATATTCAGAGATTACTCACTCAAATAAAAACACCTGGAACTCAGACTTGCGTTTTGTGAAGTCACTTTCAGGAACAGACTTGAAATTACTACCACCATAATCTTTTCCTTTTAGGGCCACGATGCAAGTGTTTGTTCCTTTACACTACCTGTGATTTCAGTAGTGAAAGTCCAATTATGAGGTAAAATCTCTCTGTAGAAATGAATCCAGGTGCACAGCTATCTGAGTTTGGAACGATAGAGCCTGAAGACAGAGGTGGAAAATGCCTGTTTTCCACATCACAGCCTTGGATTACACTGGATTGCAAGATGCCTCACTTCACTAGCAACATCCAAACAAGGGAAACAGAGAATTGGCATATCAGGATCTTAATATCCCCAAGCAAAAGCTGTAATTCAAACTGTGTTGCTATAAACTGATTTTCAGTATCTGAGTGGGACTCTACTCCCTGCTCCCTGTGTGAACTATTTGCAAGAGTAGGAACAGGTTGTTTCTCCATGTTCCCTGTGCCTGAGGAGATCTGTGGCTTCTTATTGAAATCCTACACACTTTGTTTGAGCAAATGGTGGGGAAACAGACGTAATGTTCTGATGGTTAGAATCTGAATTGAGAAAAGAATACTGCCTCCATCCAAAATCTCTGGACTAACAGTGCTATTCAACGGGTGGAAATCGCCTTTTGACCACAAGCTCCATTCAAGCGAATGGCAGCTGGAGTGATATTCGGTGATGACTCCCTCAAAGAGAAACACCTGGAAATCACACCTGCTTTTTGTGAAGTCAGTTTCAGGGATGGAGTGGAAATTACTGCCTCAATTCTCTTTGCTGTTCACCACCAGGGGGCAAGAGTTCATTCCTTTACACTAACTGTTTCTGCAGTAATGAAAGTCCAATTATGTTGTCAACTCCCTTTATAGAATCAAATCCTGGCACATTGCGATATGCGTTTGGACTGGTAGAGCCTGAAGACAGAGGTGGAAAATGCCTGTTTTCCACATCAAAGGCATGAGTTACAAATAATTGCAGGAAGCCTCCCTTTTCTAGCAACATCCAAGCAAGCAAAATGGAGAATCGTCAATATCAGTGGCTTAATCCCCCCAATCAAAACCTGTTATTCACACCGTGTTGGTATAAACTGATTTTCAGAATCTGAGTGGGACTGTACTCCCTCCTCACTCTGTGCCTTATTTGCAAGAGTACTAACAGTTTGTTTCTTCATATTCCCTGTGCCTGAGGAGAACTGTGGCTTCCCATTGAAACCCCGCACTCTTTGTACGGGCAAACGGTGGAGAAATACACATAATTTTCTGATGGTTACAATCTGAGTCGAGAAAAGCGCAGTGCCACCTGCCTAAATCTCTGGACTAGGTGTGGTATTCAACATGTGGATAACTCCTTTTGACCACAAGTTCCATTCAAGCAAATGGAAGCTGGAGATATAATCCTACATTACTCTGTCAAAGAGAAACACCTGGAACTCCGACATGCTTTTTTTGAACTCAGTTTCAGGAATGGACTGAAAGTCACTACATCCACGCTCTTTGCCATTTACCGCCAGTAGGCAAGAGTTTGTTCCTTTACATTACCTGTTTCTGCAGTAGTGAAAGTCCAATTATGACATCAAACCCCTTTGTAGAAACCAGTCCTGGTGCCCTGCTATCTGTGTTTGGACTATTAGAGAATGAAGACAGAGGTGGAATATACCTGTTTTCCACATCAAAGTTTTGGATTACACGGAATTTCAAGGTGCCTCTCTTTTCTAGCAACATCCAAGCAAGTGAAAGGGAGAATCTGGGATATCAGGGTCTTAAACCCCCCAAGCAAAAACTGGAATCACACCGTGTTGGTATAAACTGATTTTCTGAATATGAGAGGGATTCTTCTCCCTGCTCACTCTGTACTTTATTTGCAAGACTAGGAAGAGTGGGACTGTACTCCCTCCTCACTCTGTGCCTTATTTGCAAGAGTATGTTGCCTGTGCCTGGGGGGGGGGGACTGTGGCTTCTTGTTAAAATCCCACACTATTTGTACAGGCCAATGGTGGTCAAACAGACGTAATGTTCTGCTGGCAGGAATCTGAAGTGAGAAAAGCACACTGCCTCCTTGGGAAATATCTGGACTAGGAGTCCTATTCCATGGATGGATATCTCCTTTTGACCAAAAGCTCATTACAAGCAAATGACAGCTGGATTGATATTTGGAGATTACTCCTTCAAAGAGAAACACCTGGAACTCAGACCTGCTATATGTGATAACATTTTCAGGAACAGACTTGAAATTACTACCTCCATGCTCTTTGCCATTTACCACCAGGAGTCACGAGTTTGTTCCTTTACACTACCTATTTCTGCCATAGTGAATGTCCAATTATGACGTCAAATCCCTTTGTAGAGATGAATCTTGGCAAACTGCTATCTGTGTTTGGACCATTAGAGCCTGAAGATAGAGGTGAAAAATCCCTGTTTTCAACATCAAAATCTTTGATTACAACTAGTAGCAAGATGCCTATCTTTTCTAGCTACATCCAAGTAAGATAAATGGAGAATCTGGGATATCAGTAGCTTAATACCCACAAGCAAAAGCTTGAATTTATAGCTTGATGCTATAAACTGATTATCAGAATCTGAGTGGGACTGTTCTTCCTGCTCACTCTGTGCCTTCTTTGAAAGAGTAGGAACAGTTTGCTTCTCCATGTTCACTGTGCTTCAGGAGAACTGTAGCTTTTTATTGAAATCCTGCACTCTTTGTATGGGCAAACAGTGGAGAAGCAGACGTAATGTTCTCACGGTTAGAATCTGAACCGAGAAAAGCATACTGCCTCCTTCCAAAATCTCTGGATTACCCGTGCTATTCCACGGGTGGAAATCTCCTATTGACCACAAGCTCCATTCAAGGGAAAGGCACCTGGAGTGATAGTTGTACATTACTCCCTCAAAGAGAAACACCTGGAACTCATCCCAGCTTTTTGTCAAGTCAGTTTCAGGAATAGAGTGGATATTACGATCTCCAGGCTCTATGCAATTTACCGCCAGGTGGCAAGAGTTTGTTCCTTTAAGCTACCTGTTTCTGCAGTAGTGAAAGTCAAGTTATGACGTCAAATCCCTCTGTAGAAATGAGTCCTGGTACACTGCTATCTGTGTTTGGACCATTAGATCCTGAAGAGAGAGGTGGAAAATGCCTGTTTTCCACATCAAAGCTTAGATTACACGTAATGGCAAGATGCCTCTATTTTGCATCAACAACCAAGCAAGCAAAAGTGAGAATCTGAGATATCAGGGGCTTAGTCTCCCCAAGAAAATGCTGGAATTCACAAAGTGTTGCTACAAACTGATTTTCAGAATCTGAGTGGGACATAATCCTGCTCACTCTGTGCCTTACTTGCAAGAGTAGGAACAGATGGTTTGACCAAGTTCCCTATGGCTGTGGAGAACTGTGGCTTTTAATTGAAATCTCCCACTCTTTGTATGGGCAAACGGTGGAGAAACAGGCATAATGTTCTGATGGTTAGAGTCTGAATCAAGAAAAGCACAGGGCATCCTTCAGAAATCACTGGACTAGGAGTGCTCTACCATGGGTGGATTTCTCCTTTTGAAGACAAGCTGCATTCGGGCCAATGGCAACCGGAGTCATATTCGGAGATTACTCTCTCAAAGAAAAACACCTGGAAATCAGAACTACATTTTGTGAAGGCAGTTTCAGGGATGGAGTGGAAATTACTACCTGCATACTCTTTGACATTTACCAAAAGGAGGCAAGAGTTTGTTCCTTTACACTACCTGTTTTTGCAGTAGTGAAAGTCCAATTATGATGTCAAATCCCTTTGTAGAATTGAATCCTGGCACACTGCGATGTGCATTTGGACCGTTTGACCCTGAAGACAGAGGTGGAAAATGCCTGTTTTCCACATCAAAGGCATGGATTACACCTAATTGCAGGGTGCCTCTTTTTTCTAGCAACATCCAACCAAGCAAAAGGGAGAATCTTGGATACCGGTGTCTTAATCCACCAATCAAAACCTGGAATTCACACCGTGTTAGTACAAACTGATTTTCAGAATCTCAGTGGGACTGCACTCCCTGCTCACTCTGTGCCTTAATTGCAAGAGTAGGAACAGTTGGTGTCTCCATGTTCCCTCTGCCTGAGAACTGTGGCTTCTTATTGAAATCCTGCACTCTTTGTATGGGCAAACGGTGGCGAAATACACATAATTTTCTGATGGATGCAAAGTGAATCGAGAAAAGCACACTGCCTCCTGCCGAAATCTCTGGAGTAGGAGTGCTATTCCCTGTGTGGATATCTCCTTTTGACCAGAAGCTCCATTCAAGCGAATGGCAGCTGGAGAGATATTACTAGATTACTCTCTCAAAGAGAAACACCTGGAACTCAGACCCGCTTTTTGTGAAGTTAGTTTCAGGAACGGACTGAAAATTACTGCCTCCATGCTCTGTGCAATTTACCGCCAGGAGGCAAGAGTTTGTTCCTTTAAACTACCTGTTGCTGCAGTAGTGAAAGTCAAGTTATTACATCTAATCCGTTTATAGAAATGAGTCATGGCGCACTACTATCTGTGTTTCAACTGTTAGAGCCTGAAGAGAGAGGTGGAAAATGCCTGTTTTCCATATCAAAAGCTTGGATTACACGTAATGGCAAGATGCCTCTCTTTTGTAGCAACAGCCAAGCAAGCAAAAGTGAGAATCTGGGATATCAGGGGCTTAGTCTCCCCAAGAAAATGCTTGAATTCACAAAGTGTTGTTACACACTGATTTTCAGAATCTGAGTGGGACAGTAATCCCTGCTCACTCTGTTTCTTATTGGCAAGAGTAGGAACAGATTGTTTGTCCATGTTCCCTGTGCCTGTGGAGAACTGTTGCTTTTTATTGAAATCTCCCACTCTGTATGGGCAAACTGTGAAGAAACAGGCATAATGTTCTGATGGTTAGAGTCTGAATCAAGACAAGCAAAGGGCCTCCTTCAGAAATCTCTGGACTAGGAGAGCTATACCATGGGTGGATATCTCCTTTTGACCACAAGCTGCATGCGGGTGAATGGTAGTGAGAGTGATGTTAGGAGATTATTCCCTCAAAGAGAAACATCTGGAAATCAGACCTGCATTTGTTAAGTCAGTTTTAGGAACGGAGTGGAAATTACTAACTTCATGCTCTTTGCCGTTTACCACCAGGAGGCAAGACTTTGTTCCTTTACACTACCTGTTTCTGCAGTAGTGAAAGTGTAATTATGATGTCAAATCCCTTTGTAGAATCAAATCCTGGTGTACTGCGATGTACGTTTGGACTGCTAGAGCCTGAAGACAGGTGGGAAATGCCTGTTTGCCACATCAAACTGGTGGATTACACCTACTTGCAGGATGCCTCACTTCTCTAGCAACATCCAAGAAAGCAAAAGGGAGAATCTTGGATATCAGTGGCTTAATCCCCCCAGTGAAAACCAGGAATTCACACCGTGTTGGTATAAACTGATTTTCAGAACCTGTGTGGGCCTCTACTCCCTGCTCACTCTGTGCCTTAATTGCAAAGGTAGGAACAGTTTGTTTCTCCATGTTCCCTGTTCCTGAGGAGAACTGTGGCTTCTTCTTGAAATCCCATACTCTTTGTATGGGCAAATGGTGGAGAAACAGACATAATGTTCTTATGGGTAGAATCTGAATCTAGAAAAGCACACTGCCTCCGACGGAAATCTATGCACTAGGAGTGCTAATTCATGGGTGGATATCTCCTTTTGACCACAAGCTGCATTCAAGCGAATGGAAGCTGGAGTGATATTCCTAGATTATTCCCTCAAAGAAAAACAACTGGAATGCAGACCTGCTTTTTCTGAAGTCATTTTCAGGAACAGAGTGGAAATTACTATTTCATGCTCTTTTCTGTTTACTGTGAGGAGGCAAGAGTTTGTTCCTTTAAAGGACCTGTGTCTGCAGTATTGAAAGTCCAATTCTGACATCAAATCCGTTTTTAGAAAAGAGTCCTGGTGCACTGCTATCTGTGTGGGGAACATTAGAGCCATAAGACAGAGGTAGAAAATGCCGGTTTTCCACATCAAAGTCTTGAATTAAACCTAATTGCAAGGTGCCTCTTTTTTCTAGCAACATCCAAGCAAGCCAAAGGGAGAATCTGGGATTTCATTACCTTAAATTCCCAAAGCAAATGGTGGAATTCACACTGTGTTGCTATAAACTGATTTTCAGAATCTGACTGTGTCTGTACTCCCTGCTCACTCTGTGCCTTATTTTCAAGGGAAGGAACAGTTGGTTTCTCCATGTTCCCTGAGCCTAAGAACTGTGGCTTCTTATTGAAATCCCACACTCTTTGTACTGGCAAGGGGTGGAGAAACACATGTAATGTCCTGATCGTAAGAATCTGAATCGAGAAAAGCACACTGCCACATTCGGAAATCTCTGGACTAGGAGTGCTATTCCACAGGTGGATATCTCCTTTTGATCACAAGCTCCATTCAAATGAATGCCAGCTGGAGTGATATTCAGAGATTACTCACTCAAAGAGAAACACCTGGAAATCAGACGTGATTTTGGTGAAGTCATTTTCAGGAATGGATTGGAAATTGCTACAACCATGCTGTTTGCCACTTACTGCCAGGAGGCAAGACTTTGTTCCTTTGCACTACCTCTGTCTGCAGAATTGAAAGTCCAATTATGACATCAAATTCCTTTGTAGAAATGAGTCCTGGCACACTGATCTCTGTGTTTGGACTGTTAGAGCCTGAAGACAGAGGTAAAAAAAAGTGCCTGTTTTCCATATCAAATCCTTGGATTACACCAAATGGCAAGATGCCTCTCTGTTATAGCAACATCCAAGGAAGCAAATTTGAGAATCTGGGACATCAGGAGCTTAATCTCCCCAAGCAAAAGCTGGAATTAACACAGTGTAGATATACACTGATTTTCAGAATCTGAGTGGGACTGCACTCCCTGCTCACTCTGTGCCTAATTTGCAAGAGTAGGAACCATTGATTCTCCATGTACCCTGTGCCAGAGGAGAACTGTGGCTTCTAATTGAAATCCCACACTCTTTGTATGGGCAAATAGTGGAGAAACAGACATAATGTTCTGATGGATAGAATCAGAAAGGAGACAGGCATATTGCCTCTATCAGAAATCTCTGGAATAGGTGTGCTATTCCATAGGTGGATTTCTCCTTTTGACCACAAGCTCCATTCAAGCGAATGGCAGCTGGAATGATATTCGGAGAATACTCCCTCAAAGAGAAACACCTGGAACTCAGAGCTGCTTTTTGTGCAGTCACTTTCAGGAAGGCAATGGAAATTACTACCTCCATGATCTTTGCTGTTCACCGCCAGGAGGTAAGAGTTTTTTTTTTTTTTTTTTTCCTTTACACTACCTGTGTCTGCAGTAGTGAAAGTCCAATTATGACATCAAATCCCTTTGTAGAAATGAGTCTTGGTGCACTGGTATATGTGTTTGGACCGTTAGAGCCTGAAGACAGAGGTGGACAGTCCCTGTTTTACACATCAAAGCCTTTGATTAAACCTAATGGCAAGATGCCTCTCTTTTTGGGCCACATACAAGCAAGCGAAAGTGAGAATCTGGTATGTCAGGAGCTAAATCTCACCAAGCAAAAGCTATAATTCACACCGTGTAGGTATAAAGTGATTTTTCAGAATCTGAGGAGGATGCTACTCACTGCTCACTCTGTGCCTTAATTGAAAGAGTAGGAAGAGTTGTTTCTCCATGTTATCTGTTCCTTAGGAGAACTGTGGCTGCTTACTGAAATCCGCACACTTTGTGTGGGCAAAAAGTGGAGAAACAGATGTAATGTTCTGATGGTTAGAATCTGAAATTAGAAAAGAACACTGACTCCTTCGGAAATCTCTGGATGAGGAGTTCTATTCCACGGGTGCATATCTCCTTTTGACCACAAGATCCATTCAAGCGAATGGCAGCTGGAGTGATATTCAGAGATTACTCCCTCAAACAGAAATGCCTGGAACTCAGACTTGCATTTTGTGAAATCTGGTTCAGGAATGGTGTGGAAATTACTACCTCCATGCTCTTTGCCATTGACCACCAGGAGGAAAGAGTTTGTTCCTTTACACTGCCTGTGTCTGCAGTAGAGAAAGTCCAAATATGATGTCAACTCCCTTTGTAGAAACAAGTCTTGGCGAACTGCTATCTGTGTTTTGACCATGAGAGCCTGAAGACATACGTGGAAAATGACTGTTTTCCACATCAACATCTTGGATTACAACTAATGGCAAGATGCCTCTCTTTTCTAGCCACATCCAAGAAGCGAAAGGGAGAATCTGGGGTATCAGGAGCTTAATCTCCATAAGCAAAAGCTGGAATTCTCACCGTGTTGCTATAGACTAATTTTCAGTATCTTACTGGGATTGTACTCCTTGCTCACTCTGTGCCTTATTTGAAAAATTAGGAACGGTTTATTTCTTCATGGTCCCTGTGTCAGAGGAGATCTGTGGCTTCTTATTGAAATCCCCCAGTCTTTGTACGGGAAAAAGGTGGAAAAACAGACTTAATGTTCTGTTGGTTAGAATTTGAATTGAGAAAAGCACACTGCCTCCTTCGGAAATCCCTGGAGTGGGAGTGCTATTCCACGGGTGGATATCTCCTTTGGACCACATGCTCCTTTCAAGCGAGTGGCAGCTGGAGTGGTATTCAGAGATTATTCCCTCAAAGAGAAACACCTGGATCTCAGAGGTGCTTTTTTCTGAAGTCAGGTTCAGGAACAGAGTGGAAATTACAATCTCCATGCTCTTTGATGTTTACTGCCAGGAGGCAAGTGTTTGTTCCTTTAAACTACATGTGTATGCAGTAGTGAAGTCCAAATATGACATCAAATCCGTTTGTAGAAACGAGTCTTGGCGCACTGCTATCTGTGTTTGGACCATTTGAGCGTGAAGACACATGTGGAAAGTCCCTGTTTTCTACATCAAAGGGTTGGATTACACGTAATGGCAAGATGCCTCTCTTTTCTAGCCACATCCAATCAAGCGAAAATGAGAATCTATGATATCAGGAGCTTAATCTCCCTAAGCAAAAACTGGATTTTACACCGTGTTGCTATGAACTGATTTTCAGATTCTGAGTGGGACTGTATTCTCTGCTCTCTCTGTGTCTCATTTGCAAGAGTAGGAATAGTTTGTTTCTCCATGTACACTGTGTCTGAGGAGAACTGTTGTTTCTTATTGAAATCACACACTCTTTTTTATGGGCAATCGGTGGAGAAACACACATAATGTTCTAATTGGTAAAATCTGAATGGAGAAAAGCACACTGCCTCCTTCAGAAATCTCTAGAGTAGAAGGGCTATTCCACGAGTGGATATCTTGTTTTGACCACAAGCTCCATTCAAGCTAATTGCAGATGGAGTGATATTCAGAGATTGTTCCCTCAAAGAAAAACACCTGGAACACAGACCTGCTTTATGTGAAGTCAGTTTCAGCAACGGAGTGGAAATTAGTACCTCCATGCTCTTTGCTATTTACCGCCATGAGGGAAGTGTTTGTTCCTTTACACTACCTTTGTCTGCAGTTGTGAAAGTCCAATTATGACGTCAAATCCCTTTGCAGAATCGAGACTTGGAGCACTTCTATCTGTGATTGGACCATTAGAGCCTGACGAAAGACGTGGAAAATGCCTGTTTCAAAAATCAAAGTCTTGGTTTACACCTACTTGCAAAATGCCTCCCTATTCAAGCAACAACCAAGCAGGAGAAAGGCACAATCTGGTATATCAGGAAATTAATCTCCCCAAGCAAAAGCTGGAATTCACACCTTATAGCTATACAACCATTTTCACAATCTGAGTGGGAATGTACTCCCTGCTCAATCTGGGCCTTATATGCTAGAGTAGGAACAGTGTGTTTCTCCAAGTTTCCTGTGCCTGAGGAGAACTTTGGCTTCTTATTGAAATCCCACACAATTTGTACGGGCAAACTTTGGAGAAACAGACGTAATATCCTGATGGTTTGAATCTGAATTGAGAAAAGCACACTGCCTCCTTCGGAAATTTTTGTACTAGGAATGGGATTCCATGGGTGGATATCTCCTTTTGACCACAAGCTCCATTAAAATGAATAGCAGCTGAGGTGATATTCGGAGATTACTCCCTCAAAGAGAATCACCTGTAACTCTTACCTGATTTTTGTGAAGTCAGTTTCAGGAACGGAGTGGAAATTACTAACTTCATGCTCATTGGCATTTACTGCTGGCAGGCAAGAGTTTGTTCCGTTACACTGCCTATGTCTGCAGTAATGAAAGTCCAATTATGACGTCAAGTCCCTTTGTAGAAACGAATCCTGGTGCCCTGATATGTGCTTTTGGACCATTAGAGCCTGAAGACAGAGGTGCTAAATGCCAGTTTTCCACATCAAATCTTGGATTACACGTAATTGCAAGATGCCTCCCTTTTCTCACAACATTGAAGCAGGCGAAAAAGAGAATCTGGGATATCAGGAGCTTAATATCCCCAAGGAAAAGCTGGAATTCACACCATGCTTGTTGAAACTCATTTTCAGATTCTGACTGTGACTGCACTCCCTGCTCACTCTGTGCCTTATTTGCAAGAGTAGGAACAGTTGTTTCTCCATGTACCCTGTGCCAGAGGAGAACTGTGGCTTCTTATTGAACTCCCGCAGTCACTGAATGCGTAAATGGTGGAAAAACAGACATAATATTCTGATGGTTAGAATCTGAGTTGAGAAAAGCACACTGCCTCCTTCAGAAATCTCTGGACTCAGAGTACAATTCCATGGCTGGATATCTCCTGTTGACCACAAGTTTCATTAAAACGAATATCAGCTGGAGTGATATTTGGAGATTACTCCCTCAAAGAGAAACACCTGAAACTCAGACCTGCTTTATGTGAAATCAGTTTCAGGAACGGAGTGGAAATTAGTGACTCCATGCTCTTTGCCATTTACCACCATGAGGCAAGTGTTTTTTCCTCTACACTACCTGTGTCTGCAGTAGGGAAAGTCCAAAAATTATGTCAAATCCCTTTGCAGAAACGAGACTTGGGGCACTACTATCTGTGTTTGGATGGTTAGAGCCTGAATACAGATGTGGAAAATGCCTGTTTTCCACATCAAATTCTTGGATTACAATTAATAGCAAGATGCCTATCTTTTGTAGCAACATCCAAGCAAGCAAAAGTGAGAATCTGGGATATCAGTTGCTTAATCTCCCCAAGCAAAAGCGGGACTTCAAACCGTGTTGATATAAACTGATTTCCAGAATCTGAGTGGGACTGCATTTCATGCTCACTTTGTGCCTTATTTGCAAGAGTAGGAACAGTTGTTTCTCCAGGTACCCTGTGCTTCAGGAGAATTGTGGCTTCTTATAGAAATCCCACACTCGTGGTACACGAAAAAGGTGGAAAAACAGATTTAATGTACTGATGGTTAGTATCTGAATTGAGAAAAGCACACTGTGTCCTTTGGAAATCTCTGGAGTGGGAGTGGTATTCCATGGGTGGATATCCTTTTGAACACCAGCTTCATTCAAGCGAATTGCTGTTGCAGTGATACTCGGAGATTACTCCCTCAAAGAGAAATACCTGGAACTCAGACCATGTTTTCGTGAAGTCAGGTTTAGGAACAGAGTGGAAATTACTACCACCATGCTCTTTGATGTTCACCCATCAGAGGCAAGAGTTTGTTCCTTTACACTACCTGTGTCTGCAGTAGTGAGAGCCCAATTATGGCTTCAAAACCCTTTGTAGAAACGAGTCTTGGTTCACTGCTATCTGTGTTTGGAGCATTAGAGCCTCAAGATAGAGGTGGAAAATTCCTGTTTTCCACATCAAAGGCTTGGATTACACCTAATGGCAAGATGCCTCTTTTCTAGCAACATCCAAGCAAGCAAATGGGAAAATCTGGGATAGCAGGAGCTTAATCTCCCCAAGCTAAAGCTGGAATTCACACCGTGTTGCTATAAACTGATTTTCAGAATCTGACTGGGGGTGTACTCCCTGCTCACTCTGTGCCTTATTTTCAAGTGTAGGAACAGTTTGTTTTTCCATGTTTCCTGTGAATGAGGAGAATTGTGTCTTCTTAGTGAACTCCCATGCTTTTTGTACGGGCAAACGGTGGAGAAACAGACTTAATGGTCTGAGGGTTAGAATCTGAATTCAGAAAAGCACACTGCCTCCTTTGGAAATCTCTAGACTAGGAGTGCTATTCCATGGGTGGATATCTCCTTTTGAGGGCAAGCTCCATTCAAATGAATGGCAGCTGAAGTATTTCGAGATTGCTCACTCAAAGAGAAACACCTGGAACTCAGACCTGTATTTTGTGAATTCAGTACAGGAAAGGACTGAAAATTACTACCACCATGCTCTTTGCCCTTTATGGCCAGGAGGCAAGAGTTTGTTCCTTTACAATACCTGTGTCTGCTGTAGTGAAAGTCTAATGATGATGTCAAATCCCTTTGTCGAAATGAGTCCTGGCGCACTGCTAACTGTGTTTGGACAGTCAGAGCCTGAAGAGCGAGGTGGAAAATGCCTGTTTTCCACATCAAACGCTTGGATTACACCTAATGGCATGATGCCTCTCTTCTCTACCAATATCCAAACCAGCAAAAGTGAGAATCTGGGATATCAGGAGCTTAGTCTCCCCAAGCAAAAGCTGGAATTCAAACAGTATTGGTATAAACTGATTTTCAGAATCTGAGTGGGACTGTACTCCCTGCTCACTATGTGCCTTATTTGCAAGAGTAGAAACAATTTGTCTCTCCATGTTCCCTGTGCTTGAGGAGAACTGTGGCTTCTTATTGAAATTCCACACATTTGTACGAGCAAACAGTAGAGAAACACACGTAATATTCTGATGGTTAGAATCTGAATTGAGAAAAGGACACTGACTCCTTCAGATTTCTCTGGACTAGGAGTGCTATTTCACGGGTGGATATCTCCTTTTGACCACAAGCTCCATTCAAGCCAATGGAGGCTGGAGTGATATTCTGAGATTACTCCCTCAAAGAGAAACACCTGGAACTCAGACCTGGTTTTTGTGAAGTCAGGTCAGGAACAGAGTGGACATTACTACCTCCATTCTCTTTGCCATTTACCGCCAGGAGGCAAGAGTTTGTTCTTTTACACTACCTGTGTCTACAGTAGTGAAATTCCAATTATGACATCAAATCACTTTGTAAAAACGAGTCTTGGGGCAATGCTGTCTGTGTTTGGACCTTTAGAGCCTGAAAAGAGTGTTTGAAAATGACTGTTTTCCACGTCAAAGGCTTGGATTACACCGGATTTCAAGATGCCTCTGTTTTCTAGCAACATCCAAGCAAGTGAAAGGGAGAATCTGGGGTATGGGGAGCTTAATTTCCCCAAGCAAAAGCTGGAATACACACCGTATTGCTATATAATGACTTTCATAATCGGAGTGGGACTGTACTCCCTGCTCACTGTGTGCCTTCTTTGCAAGAGTAAGAACAGTTTGTTTCTCCATGTTCCCTGTGCCTCAGGAGAACTGTGGATTCTTACTGAAATCGAGCAATCTTTGTACGGGCAAACGGGGGAGAAACAGAAGTAATGTTCTGAGGGTTAGAATCTGAATGGCGAAAAGCATACTGCCTCCTTCTTAAATCTCTGGACTAGGAGTGCTCTTCCATGGGATGCTATCTCCTTTTGACCACAAGCTCCATTCAAGCGAATTGCAGCTGGAGTGATATACGGAGATTACTCCCTCAAAGAGAAATACCTGGAACTCAGACCTGCTTTTTGTGAAGTCAGTTTCAGGAACGGAGTGGAAATTACTCACTCCATTTTCTATGCTTTTTACCGCCCGGAGGCAAGAGTTTGTTCCTTTACACTGCCTGTGTTCTCAGTAGTGAAATTCCAGTCTTGACATCAAATAACTTTGTAGAAATGAGTCCTGGCACACTGCTATGTGGTTTTGGACCATTAGAGCCTGAAGACAGAGGGGGAAAATGCCGGTTTTCCACATCAAATGCTTTGAGTACACCTAATGCCAAGATGGCTCTCTTTTCTGGCAATATCCAAGAACGCGAATGGGAGAAACAGGGTTATCAGGAGCCTAATCTTCTCAAGCAAGTGCTGGAATTCAAAGCGTTTTGCCGTAAACTGATTTTCAGATTTTTTTTTTTTTTTATACAGGGTCTCGCTTTGTAGTTCAGGCTGGCTCTGCACTCACTATGTAGCCTAGGCAATACTCGAACTCACCATTCCTCCTGTCTCTGCCTCCCAACAGCTGGGATAACAGGCGTGAGCTACCACCTCTGGCACTGTGGTATGTGGTATTGATTGATGTGGGCGTGAGACTCCATGCCCAGCACTGTATGTGGTTTCTGGGAATGGAACTCAGCACATTGCCCTTGCGAGGCAGGCGCCAGACACACTGAGGTAACCCTATGGCCCAAACTTCAGAATTTTACTGGGACTGTACTCCCTGCTCACTCTGTGCCTTATTTTAAAATTACAAATGGTTTGTTTCCCCATGTTCCCTGTGTCAGAGGAGAACTGTGGCTTCTTATGGAAATTCCGCACTCTTTGTACGGACAAAAGTTGGAAAGACAGAGATAATGTTCTGATGGTTAGAATCTGAATTGAGAAAAGCACACTGCCTCCTTTGGAAAGCTCTGGACTAGGAGGGTTATTCCACGGGTGGATATCTCCTTTTGACCACAGGCTCCATTCAAGTGAATGGCAGCTGGAGAGATATTCAGAGATTACTCTCTCAAAAAGAAACACCTGGAACTCAGACCTGCTTTTTGTGAAGTCAGTTTCAGAAATGGAGTGGAAATTACTGCCTCCATGCTTTTTGCCTTTTACCACATGGAGGGAAGAGTTTGTTCCTTTACCCTGCCTGTGTCTGCAGCAGTAAATTTCCAATTATGATGGCAAAGGCCTGTGTAGAAATGAAACTGGGTGCACTGCTATCTGTGTTTGGAGCATTAGAGCCCGAAAACATGGTTTGATAATCCTTGTTTTCCACATCAAATGCTTGGATTACACCTAATGGCAAGATACCTCTCTTTCTAGCCATATCCAAGCAAGCAAAAGGGAGAATCTGAGATATCAGAAGCTTGATCTCCCCAAGCAAAAGCTGGGTTTCAAACAGGATTGGTATAAACTGATTTTCAGTACTGGAATGGGACTGTACTCCGTGCACACTCTGTGCCTTATTTGCAAGAGTAGGAACAGTTTGTTTCTCCATGTTCCCTGTGCCAAAGGAGAACTGTTGCTTCTTACTGAAATCCCGCACTATTTCTATGGGAAAACGGTGGAGAAACAGACATAAAGTTCTGCTAGTTAGAATCTGAAACAGGAAAGCCGTAATGCCTCCTTTGGAAATCTCTGGGGTAGGAGTGCTATTCCAGAGCTGGATATCTCTTTTTGACCACAGGCTCCATTCAAGCGAATGGCAGGTGCAGTGATATTCGGAGATTACTCCCTCAAAGAGAAACACCTGAGACTCAGACCTGCTTTTTGTGAAGTGACGTTCAGGAACGGAGTGGAAAGTACTACCTCCATGCTCTGTGCCATTTACCGCCAAGAGGCAAGAGTTTGTTCCTTTACACTACCTCTGTCTTGCATTTAAAAGTCCAATTTTGATGTCAAATAACTTTGTAGAAATGAGTCTTGGTGCACTGCTATGTGGTTTTGGACCATTAGAGCTTGAAGACATAGGTGGAAAATGCCTTTTTTTTTCCATAACAAAGGTTTTGATTACACCTAACGGCAAGATACCTCTCTTTTCTGGCACGTCCAAGCAAGCGAAAGGGAGAATCTGTGATATCAGGAGCCTAAACTCCCCAAGCAAACCCTGGAAATCACACCATGTCGCTATAAACTGACTGAGAATCTGACTGCGACTGTGCTCCCTGCTCACTCTGTGCCTTATTTGAAAAATCACGACCGGTTTGTTTCTCCATGTTCCCAGTGCCAGGGGAGAACCCTGGCTTCTTATTGAAATCCAGAACTCTTTGTACAGGCCAAAGGTGGAAAAAAAGACTTAATGTTCTGATGGTTAGAATCTGAATTGAGAAAAGCACACTGCCTCCTTGGGAAATCTCTACAGTGGGAGTGCTATTCCACAGGTGGGTATCTCCTATTCACCGCAAGCTCCATTCAAGCGAGTGGGTGCTGGAGTGATATTCAGAGATTACTCCCTCAAAGAGAAACACCTGGAACTCAGACTTGCATTTAGTGAAGTCAGTTTCAGGAAAGGACTGGAAATTACTACCACCATGCTCTTTACCCTTTACCACCAGGGGGAAGAGTTCGTTTCTTTACACTACCTGTGTCTGCAGTAGTGAAAGTCCAAATATGACCTCAAAACACTTTGTAGAAAGGAGTCCTGGTGCACTCCTTTCTCTGTTTAGACCATTAGAACCTGAAAAAAAAAGGTGGAAAATGCCTGTTTTCCACATCAAAGTATTGGATTGCACCGCATTGCAAGATGCCACTCTTTTCTAGCAACATCAAAGCAAGCAAAAGGGAGAATCTGGGATATCTGGAGCTAAATTTCCCCAAGCAAATTCTGGAATTCATATCGTGTTGCTATAAACTGATTTCCAGAATCTAAGATCAATTGTACTCCCTGCTCACTCTGTGCCTTATTTGCAAGAGAAGGAACAGTTTTTTTCTCCATTTTCCTGTGCCTTAGGAAAACTGTGGCTTCTTATTGAAATCTGACACATTTTGTAGGGGCAAACGGTGGAGAAACAGACGTAATGTTCTCAAGGTTAGAATCTGAATTGAGAAAGGGACACTGACTCCTTCGGAAATCTCTGGACTAGGAGTGCTATTCCATAGGTGGATATCTCCTTTTGACCAGAAGCTCCATTCAAGCCAATGGCAGCTGAAGTGCTATTCCGTGATTACTCATTCAAAGTAAAACACTTGTAACTCAGACCGGGTTTTTGTGAAGTCAGGTTCAGGAACAGAGTGAAAATTATTATTACCTCCATTCTCTTTGCTGTTTACCGCCAGTAGGCAAGAGTTTTTTCCTTTACACTACTTGTGTCTGCAGTAGTGAAAGCCCAATTATGACTTCAAATCCCTTTGTAGAAATGAGACTTGGTTCACTGCTATCTCTTTTTGGGCCATTAGAGCATGAAGATACAGGTGGAAAATGCCTGTTTTCCACATCAAAAGCTTGGATTACACCTAATGGCAACATGCCACTCTTTTCTAGCAACATCTAAGCAAGTGAATGGGAGAATCTGGGATAGCAGGAGCTTAATCTCCCCAAGCTAAAGGTGGAATTCACACTGTGTTGCTATAAACTGGTTTTAGATTTTCAGAATCTGAATGGGAGTGTACTCTCTGCTCACTCTGTGCCTTATTTTCCAGTGTAGGAACAGTTTGTTTTTCCATGTTCCTTGTGAATGAGAACTGTGTCTTCTTAGTGAACTCTCACGCTTTTTGTATAGGCAAACAGTGGAGAAACAGACTTAATGGTCTGAGGGTTAGAATCTGAATTCAGAAAAGCACACAGCCACCTTCGGAAATCTCTAGACTAGGAGTGCTATTCCACGGGTGGATATCTCCTTTTGAGCGCAAGCTCCAGTCAAGCAAATGCTGTTGGAGTGATATTCAGAGATTACTCCCTCAAAGAGAATCACCTGGAATTCAGACCTGCTTTGTGTGAAGTCAGTTTCAGGAAAGGACTGAGAATTACTACCACCATACTCTTTGCCCTTTACTGCCAGGGGCAAGCGTTTGTTCCTTTAAAATACCTCTGTCTGCAGTAGTGAAAGTGCAATTATGATGTCAAATCCCTTTATAAAAATGAGTCCTTTCACACTGCTATCTTGTTTGGACTGTTAGAGCCTGAAGAGCGAGGTGGAACATGCCTGTTTTCCACATCAAACGCTTGGATTACACCTAATGGCAAGATGCCTCTCTTTTCTGGCAACATCCAAGCCAGCAAAAGGGAGAATCTGGGATATCAGGAGCTTAGTCTCCCCACACAAAAGGTGGAATTCAAACAGTATTGGTATAAACTGATTTTCTGAATTTGAGTGGGGCTGTACTCCCTGCTCACTATGTGCTTTATTTGCAAGAGTAGGAACAGTTTGTTTCTCCAGGTTCCCTGTGCCTGAGGAGAACTGTGGCTTCTTATTGAAATCCCACACATTGTGTATGGGCAAATCGTGGAGAAACACACGTAATGTTCTGACGTTTAGAATCTGAATTGAGAAAAGGACAATGACTTCTTAGGATTTCTCTCGACTAGGAGTGCTATTCCACAGGTGGATATCTCTTTTTGACCACATGCTCCATTCAAGCCAATGGCAGGTGGAGTGATATTCCAAGATTACCCCCTCAAAGAGAAACACCTGGAACACAGACCTGGTTTTTGTGAAGTCAGGTCAGGAACGGAGTGGAAATTACTACCTCCATTCTCTTTGCCATTTACCGCCAGGAGGCAAGAGTTTGTTTCTTTATACTACCTGTGTCTTCAGTAGTGAAGTTCCAATTATGATATCAAATCCCTTTTTAAAAACCAGTCTTGGGGCACTGCTATCTGTGTTTGGAACATTAGAGCCTGAAGACAGTGTTTGAAAATGTCTGTTTTCCATATCAAAGTTTTGGATTACACCTGATTGCAAGATGCCTCTGTTTTCTAGCAACATCCAAGCAAGTGAAAGCAAGAATCTGTGATATCAGGAGCTTAATCTCCCCAAGCTAAAGCTGGAATTCACAACTTGTTTGTATGAACTGATTTTCAGAACCTGAGTGGGACTGTACTCCCTGCTCACTCTGTGCCTTATTTGAAAGAGTAGGAACAGTTTGTTTCTCCATGTTCCCTGTGCTTCAGGAGAGCTGTGGATTCTTACTGAAATCAAGTAATCTTTGTATGGGCAAACAGGGGAGAAACAGAAGTAGTGTTCTGAGGGTTAGAATCTGAATGAAGAAAAGCATACTGCCTCCTTAAATCTCTGGACTAGGAGTGCTCTTCCATGGGTGAATATCTCCTTTTGACCACAAGCTCCATTCAAGGAAATTGCAGCTGGAGTGATATACGGAGATTACTCCCTCAAAGAGAAACACCTGGAACTCAGACCTGCTTTTTGTGAAGTCAGTTTCAGGAATGGAGTGGAAATTACTCCCTCCATGATCTCTGCCATTTACCACCCGGTTGCAAGTTTGTTCCTTTACACTGTCTGTGTCTGCAGTAGTGAAATTCCAGTCTTGACGTCAAATAACTTAGTAGAAATGAGTTCTGGCACACTGCTATGTGGTCTTGGACCATTAGAGCCTGAAGCCAGAGGTGGAAAATGCCTGTTTTCCACATCAAATGCTTTGAGTACACCTAATGCCAAGATGCCTCTCTTTTCTGGCAATATCCAAGCAAGCGAATGGGAGAAACTGGATTATCAGGAGCCTAATCTCCCCAAGCAAGTGCTGGAATTCAAAGCGTTTTGCTATAATCTGATTTTCAGAATTTTTTTTTTTTTGACAGTGTCTCGCTTTGTAGTTCAGGCTGGCTCTGCACTCACTATGTAGCCTAAGCAATCCTTGATCTCAGCAATCCTCCTGTCTCTGCCTCCCAAGAGCTGGGCTTTATAGGAGTGAGCTACGAAGCCTGGCACTGTGGTATGTGGTATTGATTGCTGGTGGGCGTGAGACTCGACTCCCAGCATTGTATGTAGTTTCCGGGAATGGAACTCAGCACATTGCCCTTGTGAGGCAGGCGCCAGACACACTGAGCTAACCCTCTGGCCTGATTTTCAGAATTTTACTGGGACTATACTCCCTGTTCACTCTGTGCCTTATTTTAAAAATTACAAACGGTTTGTTTCCCCATATTCCTAGTGTCAGAGGAGAACTGTGGCTTCTTATTGAAATCCTGCACTCTTTGTATGATCAAAAGTTGGAAAAACAGATGTAATGTTCTGATGGTTAGAATCTGAACTGAGAAAATCACACTGCCTCCTTCGGAAATCTCTGCAGTGGGGAGTGCTAACCCATGGGTGGATATCTAATTTGGACCACAAGCTCCATTCAAGCAAGTGGCAGCTGTAGTGATATTAGGAGGTTACACCCTAAAAAGAGAAACACCTGGAACTCAGACCTGCATTTTGTGAAGTCAGTTTCAGGAACGGAATGGAACTTACTACCAACATGCTCTTTGCCACATACTACTAGGAGGCGAGAGTTTGTTCCTTTACACTTGCTGTGTCTGCAGTATTGAAAGAACAAACATGGCGTCAATTCCATTTGTAGAAACGAGTCTTAGGGCACTGCTATCTCTGTTTGGACAGTTAGAGCATTAGACAGATGTGGAAAATCCCTGTTTTGCACAACAAATCTTGTATTACACCCAATGGCAAGATGCCACCCTTTTCTGAAAACATCCATGCAAGCGAATGGGAGACTCTGGGATATTAGGAGGTTAATCTCCCCAAACAAAGGCTGGAATTCACACCGTGTTGCTAAAATCTGATTTTCAAAATCTGAGTGAGACTGTACTCCGTGTTCACTCTGTGAAACAACTGAATCTCAGACCTGCGTTTTGTGAAGTCAGTTTCAGGAATGGACTGGAAATTACTACCAACATGGTCTTTGCCACTTACTGCCAGGAGGCAAGCCTTTGTTCCTTTACACTTCCTGTGTTGGCAGTATTGAAAGTCCAACATGATGTCAATTCCCTTTGTAGAAATGAGTCTTGGAGCACTGCTATCTGTGTTTGGAGAGTTAGAGCATGCGACGGATGTGGAAAATCCCTGTTTTTCACATCAAAGCTTGAATTTTATATATAATGGCAAGATGCCACTCTTTTCTGGAAACATTCTAAGCAAATGAATGGGAGAATCTGGGATTTTAAGGAGCTTAATCTCCCCAAGCTAAAGCTGGAATACACACCGAGTTGCTAAAAATCTGATTTTCAAAATCTAAGTGGAACTGTACTCCCTGCTCACTCTGTGCCTTATTTGCAAGAGTAGAAACAGTTTGTTTCTCCATGTTTCCTGTGCCTCCAGAGAAGTGTGGTTTCTTACGGAAATCCAGCACTCTTTGTAGGGGCAAACGGTGGAGAAACAGACATAATATTCTGAGGGTTAGAATGTGAATCGCAAAAAGCACACTGCCTCTATCAGAAATCTCTGAACTAGGACTGCTATTCCACGGCTGGATATCTCCTTTTCACCACAAGCTCCATGCAAGCGAATTGCTGTTGAAGTTATATTTGGAGATTACTCCCTCAAAGAGAAACACGTGGAAATCAGACTGGATTTTTGTGAAGTCAGCTTCAGGAAAGTTCTTGAAATTACTACCACCATGCTTTTTACCCTTTACTGCCAGGGGGAAGAGTTTGTTCCTTTACAATACCTGTGTCTGCAGTAGTGAAAGTCCAACTATGACTTCAAACCCCTTTGTAGAAACGAGTCTTGGCACACTGCTATCTGTGTTTGGACCATTAGAGCCTGAAGAGCCAGGTAGAAAATGACAGTTTTTCACATCAAACGCTTGGGTTACACCTAATGTCAAGATGACTATCTTTTCTAACAACATCCAAGCAACCGAAGGGAGAATCTGGGATCAGAAGCTTAATCTCCCCTTGCAAAAACTGGAATTCACACCATGTAGCTATAACCAGATTTTCAGAATCTGAGTGGGACTGTATTCCCTGCTCACTCTATGCCTTTTTAGCAAGAGTAGGAACAGTTTGTTTTTCCATGTTCCCTGTGCCTCAGGAGAATTTTGTCTTCTTACTGAATTCCAGCAATCTTTGTGTGGGCAAACCGTGGAGAAACAGATGTAATGTTCTGAGGTTTAGAATCTGAAAATAGAAAAGCACACTGACTTGTTAGGGAATCTCGGGACTAGGAGTGCTATTAAACAGGTGGATATCTCCTTTTGACCACAAGCTCTATTCAAGCGAATGGCAACTGGAATGATATTTGGAGATTACTCCCTCAAAGAGAAACACCTGGAACACAGACCTGCTTTTTGTGAAGTCAGTTTCAGGAACGGAGTGGAAATTACTACCTCCGTGCTCTTTGCATTTACGACGAGAGGTAAGAGTTTGTTCCTTCACACTACCTGTGTGTGCAGGAGTGAAAGCCCAATTATGACAGCCAATCACTTGCAATAAATGAGTCTGGGCCCACTGCTATCTGTGTTTGGAATCTTAGAGCCTGAAAACATGGGTGGATAATCCTTGTTTAGCACATCAAATGCTTGGATTACAAGTAGTGGCAAGATACCTCTCTTTTCTAGCCACATCCAAGCAAGCAAAAGGGAGATTTTGGGATATCAGGAGCTTAATCTCCCCAAACAAATGCTGGAATTCAAACAGTATTGGTATAAACTGATTTTCAAATTCTGAATGGGGCTGTACTCCCTGCTCACTCTGCACCTTATTTGAAAGAGAATGAACAGTGTGTTTGTCCATGTTCCCAGTGCCAGAGGAGAACAGTTGCTTCCTACTGAAATTCCGCACTATTTCTATGGGCAAACAGTGGAGAAACAGACATAATGTTCTGATGGCTAGAATCTGAATCAAGAAAGGCTCACTGCGTCCTTCGGAAATCTCTAGACTAGGAGTGCTATTCCAGGGCTAGATATCTCCTTTTGACCACAGGATCCATTCAAACGAATGGCAGCTGCAGTGATATTCAGAGATTACTTCCTCCAAGAGAAAGAACTGAAACTCAGAAATGCTTTTTGTGAAGTCAGTTTCAGGACAGGACTGGAAAGTACTACCACCATGATCTTTACCCTTTACTGCCAGGGGGAAGATTTTGTTCCTTTACAATACCTGTGTCTGCAGTAGTGAAAGTCCAAATATGACCTCAAACCCTTTTGTAGAAACTAGTCTGGGTGCACTGCTATCTGTGTTTGGACAATTAGAGCCTGAAGAGTGAGTTCGAAAGTGCCTGAATTCCACATCAAACGCTTGGGTTACACCTAATGGCAAGATGTATATCTTTTCTATCAACATCCAAGGAAGCGAAAGGGAGAAACTGGGATATCAGGAGCTTAATCTCCACAAGCAAAAACTGGGATTCACACCATGTAGCTATAAACTGCTTTTCAGAATCTGAGTGGGACTGTACTTCCTGCTCACTCTGTGCCTTTTTTGCAAGAGTAGGAAGAGTTTGTTTCTCCATGTTCCCTGTGCCTCAGTAGAACTTTGGCTTCTTATGGAATTCCAGCACTCTTTGTGTGGGCAAACGGTGGAAAAACAGATGTAATGTTCTGAGGGTAAAAATGTGAATTGAGAAAAGCACACTGCCTCGGTAGGAAATCTCTGGACTAGGAGAGCTATTAAACGGGTGGATATCTCCTTTTGCATACAAGCTCCATACAAGCAAAGGGCAAATGGAGTGATATTTGGAGATTACTTCCTCAAGGAGAAACACCTGGAACGCAGACCTGCTTTTTGTGAAGTCAGTTTCAGGAACGGAGTGGAAATTACTACCTCCATGCTCTTTGCCATTTACTGCCCAGAGGCATGTGTTTGTTCCTTTACACTACCTTTGTGTGCAGGAGTGGAAGCCCAATTATGACAGCGCATCCCTTTCTAGAAATGAGTCTGGGCCCACTCTTATCTGTGTTTGGACAGGTGGAGCCTGAAAACATGTCTGCACAATCCTTTTTAACACATCAAATGCTTGGACTACACCTAATGGCAAGATACCTCTTTTTTCTAGCCACATCCAAGCAAGCAAAAGGAACATTCGTGGATATCAGGAGATTAATATCCCCAAGCACAACCTGGAATTCAAACAGTATTGGCATAAACCAATTTTCAGAATCTGAATTTTTCTGTACTGCCGGCTCACACTGTGCCTAATTTGCAAGAGTAGGAACAGTTTGTTTCTCCATATTCCCTGTGCCTCAGGAAAGCATTGGCATCTTACTGAATTCCAGCATTCTTTGTGTGGGCAAATGGTGGAGAAACAGACGTAATGTTCTGAGGGTTAGAATATGAATAGGGAAAAGCACACTGCCTCAGTAGGAAATCTCTGGACTAGGAGTGCTATTAAAAGGGTGGATATCTCCTTTTGATCACAAGCTCCATACAAGCTAATGGCCACTGGAGTGATATTTGGAGATTACTCCCTCAAAGAGAAACACCTGGAACGCAGACCTGCTTTTTGTGAAGTCAGTTTCAGGAATGGTGTGGAAATTACCACCTCCGTGCTCTTTGCCGTTTACCACCCGGAGGGAAGGGTTTGTTCCTTTACACTACCCGTGTGTGCAGGAGTGAAAGCCCAATTATGACAGCCAATCCCTTTCTAGAAATGAATCTGGGCACACTGCTACCTGTTGTGGACCATTAGAGCCTGAAAATATGGGTGGATAATACTTGTTTAACACATCAAATGCTGGGATTACACCTAATGGCAAGATACCTCTCTTTTCTAGCCACATCCAAGCAAGCAAAAGGGAGATTCTCGGATATCAGGAGCTTAATCTCCCCAAGCAAAAGCTGGAATTCAAACAGTATTGGTATAAACTGATTTTCAGAATCTGAGTCGGACTGTACTCCCTGCTAACTCTGCGCCTTATTTGCAAGTGTAGGAACAGTTTGTTTGTGCATGTTCCCGGTGTCAGAGGAAACTGTTGCTTCTTACTGAAATCCCACACAATTTCTATGGGCAAACAGTGGAGAAACAGACACAATGATCCGATGGCTAGAATCTGAATAAAGAAAGCTCACTGCCTCCTTCGGAAATCTCTGAACTAGGAGTTCAAATCCACATCTGGATATCTCCTTTTGACCACAGGCTCCATTCAAGTGAATGGCAGCTGCTGTGATATTCGGATATTACTCCCTCAAAGAGAAACAACTGAAACTCAGACCTGCTTTTTGTGAAGTCAGTTTCAGGAAAGGTCTGGAACTTTCTACCACAATGATCTTTAAGCTTTACAGCCAGGTGGAAGTTCGTGCTTTAAAATATCTGCGCCTGCAGTAGTGAATGTCCAAATATGACCTCTAACCCCTTTGGAGAAAAGAGTCTTGATGCACTGCTATCTGTGTTTGGACCATTAGAGCCTGAAGAACGAGGTGGAAAATGCCTGTGTTCCACATCAAGTGCTTGGGTTACACGTAAATGCAAGATGCCTATATTGTCTAACAACATCCAAGCAAGCAAAAGGGAGATTTTGGTTTATCAGGAGCTTAATCTCCCCAAGCAAAAACTGGAATTCAATCAGAAATGGTATAAACTGATTTTCAGAATCTGAGTGTGACTGTACTCCCTGCTCACTCTGCACCTTTTTTGCAAGAGTAGGAACAGTTTGTTTATCCATATTCCCTGTGCCTCAGGAGAATTTTGTCTTCTTACTGAATTCCAGCACTCTTTGTGTGGGCAAATAGTGGAGAAACATACGTAATATTTTGATGGTTAGAATCTGAATGGAGAATAGCACACTGCCTCGGTAGGAAATCTCTGGACTAGGAGTGCTATTAAATGGGTGGATATCTCCTTTGACCACAAGCTCCATACAAGTGAATGGCCAAGGGCGGACGGACCGAACCCAGCAGCTCCGGGCCCGCAGTGCCGTGTTTCCAGAGGACTGGGGAACTTACGGCGGATGGACCGGACCCAGCAGCTCCGGGCACGCAGTGCTGTGAGTCCAGTGGACTGGGGAACTTACGGCGGACGGACCGGACCCAGCAGCCCCGGGCCCGCCGTGCCTTGATTCCAGCGGACTGGGGAA
>PVIC010000798.1:0-100280 GCA_004025085.1 Thryonomys swinderianus | reverse complement strand
CCTAGCTTGGGCAACCTCACAATTTAGGAAGACCTTATTTCAAATTAAAAAATGGACTGGGATACAGCTTAGTGTGAAGGCTTTGGGTTCAATTCTAGTACTTAAAGAAAAAAATCATCACCATAGGAAATTGATCCTACTATTATTTCATTTCATAGAAGAGGAAACGAAGTCAGAGAGGGTAAACAATTTGCCAAAATGAAACAACTGGTAACTGGTAGGGGTGAGATACTCAGGGAAAAGTTATCACATGTCATATCAAAGTCTGATGCCACTAACTGAATTGATTTTTTCTCTCTGAACATTGCCCTGAATGTAAAACTACTGATAAGTGGTAGGCCACATAAACAAAATAATGAATTAATGTGATTTTAAAGTATGAAAGGACACAGCAAATTCCATTATGTGACAGGAATTAAATGTTAGTTTTTTACCACTGGAACAACTATGGATTTATGGATTTTGCTGACTTAGAAATCAGGTTCTTAAAATTTATTCATATTGGAGAAAGCAAACTCATACTTCTTTAATTTCAAACTAAAAACACCTTTCCCTTCTAACCCTCTCTTCAATCAATACTAAACACATATAAGGGGGAACAGAGGAAAAAGAAAGGACAAAGAATAGGAGCAGAGAAAGGAAAAAGAAAATTTAGAATGTGTTAAGATAGAATGCATATAAGGAAGGAAAGCCACTCTGGGAATTTTTAGTATTATGTATGAGCTCCTCTCATTACCTGAGGTACAAACACAGACAGGAATAACTAAGTTTCAGAACATTTGCTTGGGTGTGAAAGAATTGCATAATTAATGACAATAACTCACCTAACACTTATAAGACTGTTCTCTATGGCATATAAAGATGCACAGTAAGAAAATGAAAGATGTAGAGTTCATACTGTGTTTGCAAATTCTTCTAGCTCTGCAGCCAACATCTGGATTCAGATTACTTCTCCCTGCTTTCACACATCCCACCAGCCTACGCACTATCATCTCTTGCTTGGCTATTCCACGAGCCACTCTTAGTCTCAATTCTTGAAACAGTTCTTACCTATTCTTAAAAACAATCACAAAAACCGTCACCACACCACACTGTCCCTTTTACCAGGTAAACCAGCTCAAAACCATTCCTGCCTGCCTTTCCTTCCTAGCCTGTCTTTCTCAGCTCCCAGCTTTACCTGACCTTCTCACTCACTGCTCTTTCCAAGAGCTGGACAGACATCTGGGTCAGTATCCACTGTTCCCTGAGCCCTGTCGGAAAGGCTCTTTCCCCAGCTCTGTGACTGTCCCCCCTTCTCCTTCAGGTCTTTGCTCAGAAAGAAGTAACCTTCTAGTAAGCCCTTCCCTAACCACCTGGACCTCCTGGAATTAAAACCCTGTATGAATTACAGGCCAGCGCTTTCCGGTCTCTGCACCCATTTGTTGTCCTTATTTTTGTCCATAGCATTTACCTATTGTATCATACATTTCCTTGTTTGTTATCTCTTACTTTCATAAAATTTCTGTCTGCTGTGTTCAATGTCTTAGCAGTAGCATTCACAATGCACTAGATGAATTCTGGACAGGGGCCCAGGGTGTGTCTCAGTGGCAGAGCACCTGCCTGAGAATGCACCAGGCTCCAAGCTCCAGGCTCCATTTGAGCACCACAAAAAATAAAAATGACTGAGTGGATGCTCTAAATACCAAAAGTAGCAACGTGTTTTTACTTATGGCAAAAAGAAGACTGATGTAAGATTTAGGTCCTTTTCCCAACTCTGACCAAGGGCTTTATGGGGGAGAGAAGGCTTTTTAATAAGTATAATAGAAGATGCTCCTGCTTATAATTATGAACCAACAACAATTCAAAACATTCATTGTTGAGAACAATCCTGTTTGGGAGAAATAATTGGAAGGGCGAAACTGACCAGGTCTTCCTGCCTGCAGACTAACTTTGGACTTAACTATGTTAAAAACAATCCTGCTTGGGAGAAACAATTGGAAGGCTGAAACTGACCAGGCCTTCCTACTTATGGACTTCAGACTCAACTCACCTTCATCTCTGGTAACAACAAGGACTCTGGTGGTCCCACATGCTGTGATGCTTCAGCATGGAACTAAGCCAGCCATTGCTGGTGTCTGCATTGGCCTCTGAATCTTTGTTACCCTAGAGGTGCTAAATAAAAGGTGTGGCAGGCTGGGGCCTGGAGTCTTTTGCTACCAAGAGTAACAAGGATCAGACTCAAGCTCAGCTTCTCTGGCCTCATTTCTGCCTAACTGTTAATTATTCTACAGTGTGCCATTGACTCACAGGAGACTAGAACCTAATGCAAAGGTTCTAGTTATGTTTCCTTCCCCTGTTTCCCACAGTCCATCATGCATCAAAGAAAAAAATTCATTTAAAATAAAGTTTCTCCCTATAAGCAGGACAACGTAGGTAGGGAAAACCACACAGAAGAAGAGAAGCCCTAAGGTCAGAATGAGATCCTTTTCTAGTAGGCAGTATTTCCAAGTGAGTGACACCATCCATACCTACTGAGGGTGGAGCTTCCTCAGGCGCCACTCAGATCTGCAGAATCATATCGTAACTGCAATATCGTCTCCCATGGACCTGACACACAAGGGAGTTCCAGAAGCAGTAGTCAAGGAGCTGGAAGGAATGGCAAGTCACTTCAGACCAGAGCAAGGGAATGGGAAACCCACAGTATTGTGGGAAGAGAGTAACGAAGCATGTTCCTGATGCTGATTACAAATCAGAAATAGAAACAGGGCACAAGATAACTATTTCCCATGTTATGACTAAATTGATAAAGGTTGAATATAATTCTGACACAGAGGCAAATGACTAAAATTTTCTGAATATAAGGGTTATATATAAGTTGCATTCTACACATTTTTATTTAGTAGGATGGACTGATTCAACAAGTATTAATTGTGCAATTATTCAGTGAGGAGATAAAGATGAATGAGATGGATCTGCCATCTGTAGGATGGCAAACTTTGGAGAACACATGAAATAACAGCTACTAAATTTGACTAGAGTTAGGGAGAGGTGGGACAGGTGGGAAGTCTCATTGGAGAAGTGAATTATGACCTGAGGTCTGAAATACAAAAGGGCCTCGAGTGTTCAGCCTCTGGGGACAACAAGAGCAAAGGGCAAAGTCTGGAGCCCAGTGACACACTCAGAACAGAGAAGCAGGTTCTGTCCCAGGCACAGGGAAGATGACCTCCCTAGGAGTGCAGAAAGGGAGGCTGGCTGAAAATGACCCCATCCAATAAAGTTTGCAGTTATGCTTTAAACACAGTGAGGAGAGGCTGAACGGTGTAATTAGAGGTACTAGAAAGGATGGCTGAAAAAACTGGATAATTAAGTAGGTCCTTTATGCAATTCTCTTTATTCTCAATTTAGCCCATTTTTTTGTCCCAATTTCTATTCCATTCATATGGCCCTTGTAGAATTCAAACAGATTTTGTTACTCCCGCTGTGTTACATCTATATAGGGGAGGGGACAAAGTTAATCTATTCAATATTCTATATTGAGAAAGATTTGGGTTTTGAGTTGACTAACTGCATGTGAATTAACTGTATTAAGGGCCTGGCATAGAATAAGGCCAGTATGAGTGTCCACAATGATTACTTTAAGATTGAGAAGATTTCGGTAAGTCGCTCAAGCATTCTTGGTCTGCTATGCTCCACTTGTTTAAAAAGGGGTTGGTGGGAGGGGATGGAAATGTACTCCCTATCTCCATCATAGCACAGGCCTGCGCTGACAAATTAAGTAGTTGCAAGTATTCATAAGCTCCAAAGCATTTTACACACATGCTGCATTACAGAATGAGAAAACATTGTCTTGACCTGCCCTTTTGCAGTGTATTCAGGGAGAAAACTTCCCCAGGCATTCCTGAATGCTGGTACTCCCTCCCTCCTGAATGTCTGTCTCCTCCGGCTCTGATTTTAGTACCTGATTCTTAAAACTATTAGCTTCTAGAACACAAGTAACAGTATGTGGAATGGGAAGAACATATAGCACTCCAAATAGGAAAATCAAAAACTTGGATCTCTTTATCTCTCTGTTTATGTGAAGGCATGAGCTACTTTTAACTAAAGTGATGTACAAACAATATTGCTATGAAAGAGCAAAGGGCTGGAAATTCAAAGGAAAAACCAAAGCCAACAAATAAAAATTTTAAAAAAAACTGTATTTAATGGTCTGGAGATTTAGCTCACTTGGTTCTGGCACCTGCCTAGCAAGCACAAGGTCCCTGGTTCTATCCCCCGTAACCACATACAATAATACCAGCTGTGGTGACACATGCCCACCAGCAATCAGCACCACATACCACAATGCTGGGCATGGTGGCTCTCTCCTGTAATCCCAGCACTCGGGAGACAGAGGCAGGAAGATTGCTAAGTTCGAGGCTCACCTGGGTTACATAGTGGTGAGCTCAGGGCCAGCCTGAACTACAAAGCAAGACCCTGTCTCAAAAAAATAAAAATAAAAAAAATAAAAAACAAACAAAACTGTATTTAGGCAAAATGATAACTAAGCAAAATAATACAGGACCAGTTCCTTTTAACAAAGGTAGCTCAAGAGTCAAGTGTATACTGCTTGCCTACAAGGCCTGAGGCCTGGGCTAGAGGGCAGGATGGCTGGGGCTCCTTGATGGTACACTTACCTAGCACACTTTTGGCTTGATCTCCAGCATTAAACACACACACAGATACACACACACAAACACATATATACACACATGAAAATCTTGATTAAATGTTTTGCATTACAATTATATTAATCACTAAAACTTTCCTGCAAATAAAAGCCCAGTCCTTTCTGTCTGCTGAAAAAAAAGATATCATAAAAAGAGGACAAAAATATATGATGCAAGATCTACTTAAGACCTTTTCTCCCAAAACAATATAAAACTACTGTAACTACTTTTTCAAAGATGGCATACTGTGGCTTGTATAAAACATTTACCTCTATAAATAAAATAGAGCTAGTTTTTAACATTTATGATTTTTAAAAGTAGATAAACTTAAAGCAATAATAACCTCAGACGAATCCAGGAGTCTTAAATGTCTAATCTTCAATCTTGTAAAGAATGTTACCTTACCTTTAAGGTAATGAAATTGAAAATCTGAGAAGTAAATCAAACAATGTATATAAATAAACAGAAGTAAAAATTGCATAACTATTAAAACCCAAGGAACCTGAGTGTCCCTCTTTTAAATTACATTGCTTTCTATATAAACTGTCTACTTTATGGAAATGGTGCATGAAGAATAAGCCCCTCATCTTAGCTATTAGGATGGTAGAGTTAAGAGATTAAAATTTATTGTTCATATCTTACAATGTATAGTCATTGTAAAGTATTTAAACAATATAGAAACAAATGGAAAAAAAATGAAATATCTCTATTATTTGTATAGTTCCGGTCTCTTTCCTAGTTAGGTATGTATGTCTTTCTGGATCCTCTTCTGTGAATTTACAATAAGATTACACCGTTCAGTAACTTTTTAAAACAATTTTCCTGGGCTGGGGATGTAGCTCAGTGGTTCTGACAACCTGTCTTGCAAACGGAAGGTGGTGAGTTCAATCCCCAATACAACAGCCTGGGGATTATAAAAAAAAAAAAAAATTGGTTTTTTCCTGGCTAATGCAAACCTCTACTTTGACCTATTTGATGGCTGCAAAGTATTTTACAATTTTAAGTATTAAATGTATTTTGAAAGTGTGATTTTCAACATTTATGTGTTAAAGCACTGGTGCAAAGAATAGTCATGTGCATGGGAGGTACATTTTTAAAACTGTGAAGCGACCAATAAAGAAAATGGCAAAAGACTTAAATAGACTTTTCTCTCTAAAAATATACAAACACACACACACTAGTGGGCAACAAGCACATGAAAAGATGCTACTTCTGTATAACCACTACCTGTCCACAGAACATTACTAATTTTCCAGACTCACTTTCCAGACTCTCCGCTCATCTCAATCACCTACCACACCAGCTCTGGAGAGGCCCTGCCATCCAAACTCCATACAGCACAGAATAGTCTTCAAGCTGAGATGTGAACACTACAACAGGTCCTTATTGAGCAATACAGTTAAGGAAAGGGTGTGCATCTAGCTTTTCAGCTCACCTTTTTTTTTGGCAGTACCAGGGATTGAACTCATGACCTGTGCTGGCACGACAGGCAGCAGTGCCACTGAGGTAAATCCCCAGCCACTTCTTTTTCTTTTTTCTTTCTTTTTTTTGAGATACACTATTAACTACTTCTCACAGGTTTACAGGAATTCATTAAATATCAGTTTCTGCATTCCACTGTGGGTACACTCTGAGTTTTTCCAGTTTTTGACAGCTGAAAATAAAGCTTCTATGAACATTTCTGTACATGTCTCTTGACACACATACATGAATTTTTATGTATCTGTATTTAAAAGTGGAACTACTGGGGGATGGGGTACATGCATGGGTGTCACCTTCAGCAGACAGTACCAAACAATGATTGTTCCAAAGCATGCTCCCCATAAGCAGGGCTTGAGAATTCACATCCCTGCCAACTTTTGGCACTGTTACTCTTGGAATTTGAACATTCTGGCAACTGTGAATAGGGACTCAGCAGGCTTTAATTTGCATTTTCCTCAAGATTAATGGTGTTGAATCTTATCATATCTTATTTTTTGTTTGTTTTTGTGGTTCCAGGGATTGAACTCAAAACCCTGCATTTGCAAGGCAAGCAGCTACATCACTGAGCTAAATCCCCAGCCTTTATCATGTGCTTATTGAGATATATGTGGTAAAGTATCTGAAATTTCACTACCTTAAAAAGCTAGTTTGTCTTTTTTCTTACTGATTCTATGTATATACTTTTGGTACCAGATTTTTGTGAGATTTGGGTTCTGTAAATATCTTCCCCATTTTGTGATTTGCCTTTCAGAGACTACTGTGATTAATTTTCTAATTATAATTAAGTTTAATTATTAAGCTTTTGTTATAATTAATGCTTTTTATGTCTAGCTCAAGGTCACAGAGATATTATTTTTAAGTTTCACTATTTTGCTCTTTACATACAAATTGCACAGATGTATAATTCTCCTGAAAATATTTTTCGCATGGGGTTAAGAATCAGACTTCTTTTGTTTATACCCAGATGTCTGCTGACCCAGCACCCTTTATTGAGATGACTATCCTTTTGACACTGACCTGCACTATCTTTGCCATTAATCAACTACAAATATCACCTATAAGTAAAGATATTTCTGGATTCCAGTCTATTTCATTGATCTGTTTGTCTATCTTTGCATCCATACCAGCGTCTGAATTAGTGAAATTTAAAAAATAAAATTTAGGGCTGGAGATTTAGCTCAGTGGTTCACGGCACTTGCCTAGCAAGCACAAGGTCCCTGGTTCAATCCCCGGTAACCACATAAAACCACACCGGGCATGGTGACTCATGCTCACGAGCAATCAGTACCACATACTACAATGCTGGGTGTGGTGTCTCAAACCTCTATTCCCAGCAGTCGGGAGGCAAAGGAAGGAGGATTGCTGAGTTCAGGGCTTGCCTGGGCTACACAGTAAGCTCAGGGCCAGCATGAACTACAAAGTCAGACCCTGTCTCAAAAAAAAAAAAAACTATTTACAGTAAATTTGCCATTTATTGCTTCTTTAAAACTGTCTTAGAATACATGGCTCTGTACTTCTTTATAAATTTCAGAATCAGTTTAGAACCAGCCATCAATTTCCAAAGATGTCTCAATGCAAAGCCTGGGGCATGTATTAGAAGTTGCCCTGTTGAGGTCTGACCTTCAATTTCTGTTCTCCTAGCACTGTGACTTCCTTTTTTCCATAAGCAGATACTCTAGAATAATGTCCCTGTATGCTGTATGCTGGGGTCTCACTGCCCACCCAGGATTGTTTTCTTCTTTTGTCACCTTAGCAATTGTTTAGTGTTATTAACTCTCTAATACCTCAAAGAAATATTTTTCATACTTCTGTCCAATTTTTCTAACAGTTCAAGATAAAAAGTTTATTTACATCTTTAGTCTTCAATTTCCAGAAGTTATACCTCAAAATAAGCTTAAGTTTCTCTCTCTTTGCTCTTCTTTTTGTTAGATAAGGTAGATAGTGTCAAAAGACAGAATGCTAGCATGGAAACCATTAAAAACACCAAATGTTTGAATGTTGATTCTGGCAATGAAAACCATGATACAAGAACTGAAGAGCTTATTACATAGGCCTAAGGGAAGATTATACATTGCAGAAAGAAGAAGAAATGAACTTGAAGATAGGTCACTGTGGGTGGGGGCATCTCCCATGGTCCATGAAAAAACATCAAGGAATGTAACCAAAAGAAGAAAGTAATGCCTACACAAAAAAGAAATATCTGAAGAGATGAGGTACCAATAAATAGATCCTTACCAACTCCCAAGTAATGTAAATACAAAGAAAAACATTTACTTTCCTTCCTTTCTGCCCCAATCTCAAATTCTTTATCAAGTTGGACCCTGCTGTGACTGAAAAAGTACTGATTTCTTATAGATTTACTGCTATTACTTTCTGTCTGTCTCCACTTCATCCACCTTAACTCTCTCTTTTTTTTCCTTTATGGCATTACTGATATTTGCTGTCTTGGTCAGGACATGATGACTTATTTTTATTTTCATACACACAAATAATTGAACATATTGAGAACATAAAGAACAGCTTTAAAAGGAAAAATTTTCCTATTATCCTTGTTGTGTAACAGTATAGGGGAGGTTTAAGTTCTTAGTCTCAAACTATAGCTGGATCTTTCAAATCTGCATCTAACAGTCACAGATGGCAATGTTAAAAATAAATAGAACATTCAAGTTGTTTATACTGTAGGCAAAGACAGTTTTAAAGTGTGAAACAAGCCCAAGGCTGACTGAATTTATATCATCCTTTTAAAAAAATGTATTAAGAATGTACATTACCCTATGCCAGCCCTGAAATGCTGGTCACAAAAGAAAAAAAAAAACTTTTGAAGGTATGTTCAGGTTTATGCTACAGAATTAACAATTACTTGTTGTTCTACATATTCCTATTAAAAGTGTCACCTCCCCTTTTCAAACGTGAGAAAGTATTTAATTGATACTGTTTTGAATGCCAAAGAAAACTAAGCATCAAAATCTTGGCTTTACAGGAGATCTCTGGGTAAATGTTATCAAACATGACTAATAGACGTTAATTTTATACCACAGAAAAATGGATTAAAACAATGCATAAGAAATCACATTTTTTTTTTTTTTTGAGACAGGGTCTCGCTTTGTAGTTCAGGCTAGCTCTGAGCTCACTATGGAGCCCAGGCAAGCCTGGAACTCAGCAATCCTCCTGTCTCTGCCTCCTGAGTGCTGGGATGACAGGCGTGAGCCACCACACCCGGCAAGAAATCACAATTTTTTTTTTTGTTTTGCTTTTTGAGACAGGATCTCACTTTGTAGTTCAGGCTGGCCCTGAGCTCACTATGGTGCCCTGGCAAGCCGCCGCGAACTCAGCAATCCTCCTGTCTCTGCCTCCCGAGAGCTGGGATGACAGGCGTGAGCCACCACGCCCGGCACTGTGGTATGTGGTGTTGATTGTTGGTGGGCATGTCTCCACGCCCAGCATTATATGTGGTTACCGGGGATCGAACTCAGGACCTTGTGCTTGCGAGTCAGGCACCGGAACCACTGACCTAACCCTCCGGCCCGAAATCACAATTTTTGATGGCGATTTTAGTCACTTGATTTCACTTAGAGATCATGAAAAGTGCCATCTCAGTAAACAGACTGCCTTTCAAACAAATCCAGCACCTTTTCTAAAAACACTGAGCAAATTGGAAACAGAAGTTTTTTTCTGCAATCTAATAAGGGGAAGCTATGAAAACCCACAGCTGAAACCTTTTCAAGGCAAAAAGAGTAGATGATTTTGCCTAAGATTAGACGTAAGCCAAGGGAGCTTGTGCTTGAGGTTCTACTAACATTAAGGTTGTCACCAAGGAAATGCGGCAAGGAGAAAAATAAATGGAAGGCAACTAGCCTGAAATGAAAAATCTCTACTTGCCAATTACATGGTTTTATGTATGCAAAATTCCAAGGAATATATTTTTAAACCATCAGAATTAATAAACTATGCAATAAAGTTTTGGGATACAAAATCAATACAAAAGTATTTCTATGCACTTGCAGTGAACAGTAAGAAAATAAAACTAAGAAAAAATTCTATTTACAATAATATCAAAAACAGACCATTTAAAAATAAATTTCATGAAAGATGTAAAACTGGACAGTAGGAGAGGAGATGGTAGGGAGGAGGAGTGATGGGGAAGTAAAAATAATCAAGTTGTGTTATGTGTGTGTCAATTTCCTATGATGAATGTATTTATCATTTACTGCATATACTAACAAAAATTTATTATAAAAAAGAAAATGGTAAATACTGAAAGAAGTTAAAGAATATCTAATTAATGTGAAGATATCAGATGTTTGAGGATTGAGTACTTAATATTGTTAAGATGGCAAAATTCCCCAAATTTATACACAGATTCAATATAGTCCCTATCACAACCCCAGCTGACTTCTTTGTGGAATTGAGAGGGTGATTCCAAAACTCATGCAGAATTGCAAGAGAACCAAAGAACATAATCAACTTTTTAAAAGAAGAATAAAGTGCAAGGTTTATACTTCCTGATTGCAAACAATATAAAGAAACAATAATCAGAGTGGAACTTTTTAAAATTTTATTTATTTATTGAGACAGAGTCTCTCTTTGTAGTTCAGGCTGGCCCTGAGCTAGCTATGTAGCTCAGACAAGCCTCAAACTCAGCAATCCTCCTGCCTCTGCCTCCTGAGTGCTGGGATTATAGGCTTGAGCCACCAGGCCCGGCATTTGTGGTGTGTGGTATTGATTACTGATGGGCATGAGCCACCACGCCCGGTATTGCATGTGGTTACCAGGGATCCAACCAGGGACATTGCGCTTGCTAGGCAGGCACTGGAACCACTGAGCTAAATCTCTAGCCCCAGAGTGGAACTTTCATTAGAATAGAGATATAGATCAATGGAATAAGACTAAAAGTCCAGAAATCTACAAATGTATCTAAGGTCAACTGATTTTCACAAGAGTGTCAATACCACTGAAAGAGAAAAAACTATCTTGTCAACAAATAGCGCTGATACAGTTGACTGAATATCCACACAAATCTGGCCCATCTTACATCAAGATTAGATAATCTTTAATATCTTGGGCTAATCAACACCAAAAGTGTAAGCAATAAAAGAAAAACAAATTAGACTTTATCAAAATTAAACTTTTTTGCCTTATTGGATATCATCAATAAAATGAAAGACAACTCTGAAGAGGAGAAAAAACATGTAAATCACTGTTATCTGATAAAGAACTTATATGAAGGCCATTTACAATTCAATAATAAAATGATAAATAGCTCAATTAAAAATGGGCAAAGAATCTAAAGACATTTCTCCAAAGAAAATATACAAATTGACAACAAACACAAAGATGCTGAATATTAATAGTCATTAAGCAAATGCCAATTAAAACCACAGTGAGATACTTCACACCTGCAAAGATGACAATTAAAAAATCTAAATAAGCTTTGGATCAAAAATGGAACAACTAGAACTCTCATATTCCACATATGGGACCACAAAATTAGACATATGACAGTTCATCAAAAAGTTAAATTTAGAACTCTTGTATGATCAAGCAATTCCACTTCTATACATGTCTTCAAGAAAGATAAGAACATATTCACACAAAATATACACGAATGTTCATAGCACCCCAAAGTAGAAACAATCCCGAATGAATGGACAAATAAAGTATGATGTATAGATACAATGGAGTATCATTCAGCCACTTAAAAAAAGAAACAATCTGCTGATACATGCTAGAGCACAAATGAACCCTAAAAACATTATGGCAAGATGTGAAAGAAGTTAGTGACTGAAGGCCACATAATATACCATCCTCCTATACAAAATGTCCAGAATACAAAAAGCTAGAGACAGAAAGTAAATTACTGGTTGCTTAGGGCATGCAGTGGTGGTAAAGTAAATGAAAAGTCTGTTAATAAATACTGGACTTCTTTTTGGAGTAATGAAGAGGTTCTAAAATTAACCATGATAATACTTGTATAACTCTGAATATACTGAAAAGTACAGAATTATATAATTTAAAAGAGTGAACTGCATGATATGTGAATTTTATCACAATTATTTAAGCTGGTATTTGAAAGCAACTACTGCCGTATTTTAAAATAGAAACCTACAGTCATCACAATTACTAACGGACATTTACCAACCAAAAACCCATATGGAAAGTCTTTTTATAAAACAACTTATTAGTGTACCTAAATCAGGATAAAATTGCTCTGAGAATTATGGCTCAAGTAGAAGTACAAAAAAATCTGCTTCTGAAGTACTTTCCTTACCAAGCAATAAAGCTAGTCTTCCTAAAATAAACTTCTATAAGGGAAATTGGAACACGTCCCCAAAGTTCTATGATAAAATGGGCTTTGAAAGTTTTTCCTCCCTCATTCCTATATACAAATCTTAAACCCTGAAGATTATTTTAAGGAAAAACAGTTCAAATAAATTCTGAAGTTCAGAAAGTTTTTCTTCTCCTTTTATTGGCAAGGAGGGGAAGGGCAGAAAAAATGGAACGTAACTCAGAAAAATTAACTTTATTACTTCTTCCCTTCAAAAATTTTTAGTTTTTACTTTTACTCTTTTAATTTACATCAGATCAAACATCTCCAAATTAAGTATTCTTCATCTTGCCCAGATTAAATCACTCCAATAATATAAAAATTCCTGTTTTCTTGATATTTTTGAAACTAATAAGAACTGCTGTTTAAAATAGTTTTGATGGTCAAAGGCATGGATAAAAATGTATGTTGCCTTCAATTATTAGTTTCTATTTAATCACTCTATTTCCATATTCTTTAAAACTATATTTTAAGTCTCTTTAATCATTCATGAGGTATTTTCCTAGTATCTCATTATAATAGATATAATGACAAAGTTTAATAGAGCACACAGTTCTATCAAATTGTCTAAAAATTTAAATGCATGCAAGCCTTTGGGAAATGATTAGCAGAAATAAGGCAATTAAAAATCAAAACCATATCAAACTGAGGATGCATATTTCAGTAATAAACATAAAGAAGGGCAAAACAAGCTCTGTATGTGACTGGAAGAAAACATGTGTGTCCCTGAGCAGTTAAGCAGAACCACATCAACAAGACAATGTGCTCACCTGGCTTTGGCGCTGAGTTGGTCACTGACTGGGGTACTTTCTGGTTAATCAGCTCCACACAATGCCCAGGGAAGAGTCCCACCTAAAGAGAAGCAACAGACAGGGTTTCAAACCAGTACACAGGGTTTCAAACCAGTACAAAGACCAGTATGTGAATGCTGCCAACTGATTTCCAGTAATGTACTCCACAGACCCTCCCAAATGATTCTGCTAGTCCAAGATTCTCAATAGCAGATGATGCCAATTACACAAACAATAATAAAACAATCTGTTGCTATGAGTATATAAAGTTATGTGGGGGTTCCAGCCAAATTATCTTACATTTGCCTTTTTAGTTTCAGTCTTTAACTTTTCAAATTTCTTTTACTCCAATTAAAATATTTAATGGGACAACAAGCTAGCCATGAACTCAGTAATATTTTTACTGCCTAATAATTTACTTTGCTGTAATCACAATCTAGTTACATAGCCACTCTCAACTACTGTTTACTGCCTTCTTTGTGATTTTTTTTTTAAATTAACACTACACCAAAAGAATCATTATTCCCTAAATTTTCTCTTCATGCTCCTACAGATTTTATTGGGAAAAAACTCACACAATTAAAATAAATCTGGGAAACACTTTTAAAATGCTGGTGATCCATGCTGTTCATGGACCGGCAGTGCATGGAAACAGCAAAAGCAAGTCAACTGACCATGGCCAATCTCAGTTGTGCTATCAGCCCCTGGCTCTGAAGAACATATCACACTGACCTCACACAAAACCACCTGCATGGCTTCACGTAGAATTCTAACAAGCTTTATGTGGAAAATACTGGAGTTCTAGATCATCCAGAGATACTGTGTGGCCAACATAAATACAGAGATAAACAGCCTAGGGAAAAAGCAAGAGGAAATCTTTACTAATATTTATAGATGTTTCCTTAGATAGGGTATAAATGGGCTGCCATGCAGCAGATGTTAAAGCTGAAACATGAACACTGCGTCACGTTGCATCTCCCTCTGTTGACAGACTCTAGGGAAGAAAGACAGTTTCCCAAGAGTGTGACTCATCAAGAAGCTCTGAGCTGTATAATTTCCATCTGTGTAGGATTATTTTCACACACTCATTTGGTGCTTTCTTATTTCAATTTCCAGATCAATATTCTATGGTACTTCTTAAAATTTGAAGATGTAACCAGTAATTATGAGCTGAAAAGGGGTTATTGAAAGATTATCAGTTTTGCTTGAAAGATGTTTGTTTGGAATTCAGAACATTCCCATTTGCACTGTCTTCCAATATGATGCTTTACCTATATGTTTTACTGGTGAAATTTTACAATGTATTCTACTCGACTTCCTGTTGCACTACACAAATACCCTTCTTCTGAGACTGGTTGGAAGCAGGTGATGCTGAACTTGAAAATTCTTCCCATTTTCTCTTGCAGGGGTCCTAGCAGAGGGCATGTTTACAAAGCAGACTTGAAAGGCGAGGCCTGCCTCTTACTCGAGTGGGTGGGTAACCCCACATCCCTGGCCACAAATGATAATGATAATAGCCATCTTAGAAGGAACTGGATGGATTTACACACATAAAATGCATACAGTAAGCACCAGTTAGTGTTACCTCTTACTATTCTAGTATGTTGGGTACCGGAAGACCTAGAGGGCTCCAGCTCCTTACCAAGTGAATGTGACACATAATTTTTAGTATTTACTTATGTGTGTGCTTAAGTATCCTGACTCTCAAATGTCATATTTCCATAAAATATTAATTTATTTCAATTTATAAACATGTGAGATGTACCACAGAGATAAGGCCAAGTTCTAAACTTAGCTTATTAATTTCATGAGCTAGGCTATCTGGAGCAAAGTGCTTTGTTTTCTAATTTGTAAGTTTAGGATCACATAACCTACATATCAAGAGTTCATGTGAAAGCGCCCCATGCTAGCTTCTATATTCAAGTATCATTGAATAAGTGAAAACTAGTTTTCCATTACTTCCTCACAAAGACTTGGTAAAGTTTAATGAATGGAACTATATCACAGAATTTACATTTTACCTCTTCAATTTGTCCCAGTGCATTAGACTTAGCTGTCTGGAGGACAGCACATGTGTTCTAAGTGGAGATCTACAATGGAGACAGCTAACACCTAACTCTAGTCCCTGCCTGCTTGCCCCCCTTTCTTACGTAGTACAACAGTGAGACAGTTAGGAACCATCATGGCAGGTCAGTAATGAGACGTAAGGCTTGGGATGACAAAATAAACTTTGGACACAATGAACAGTTGCCCTTTATAGCATCACTTGCTTCAAGAGATCTGTCATGGGATCCTGATTAAACCACAAAGCAGAATGTTTGCATAGGAGAAGAAACTGTTGTCCCCCAAAAAGCTAAATAAGCTTTACTGGCTTAGTTAAATAAAATCACTAATTTTGGAGATCACATAGCTTTGCTGTAGAAAACACCTCTGAATTAAGAATTACAGTAACATTTTCCCAGGTCATTTCCTTGGAATCCAAAGGCCACTTATGCTAGAACAATGGATTTTCACTTAGGCTTGTAGCATGATGGAGACTAAACTGGGATGAAAGGCTTGGGATCTCTGTCTTCACATCCTGCCTGTCTCCTTTGCTATCTTAACTTTTGATTCCTACTTTACTCAGCTCTGCGTGTAGACAGGCTGATCATTTTAGAAATGGTTTTCCAAGAGTATGATATAAGGATACCAGCCTATTGCCTGTGAGAGTGTTTCTTGTACTCTTCCTTTGTGCCTTGTCAATGGCTCAAGCACTGAACTTCCTTGTAAAGCATCTTGAATTTATCTACGATGATGGCAACAGCTACAAGAGTAACTCAGTAGTTACTGAACAAAGTTGACCATCTGTTAGCCCACCAAGTACAAAGCTGGGAAGTTCTGCACAGGATAATGTCTCTAGATACATAAAAATACAGCAGCTTCCAGGACAAGCTGGACCACCACTGGCTGCTCCAAGTCCATCACAAGAAAAAACACCTTTTAAAACTATGTTCCTGGCCCATGAAAACAGACTTTAGCCCACTCTAGCAAATCAATAAAAACTTGCTGTGGTAGTTAATTGATTGTGTCAACTTGAGTAAGAAATGCCTAAGTAAACTGGATCAACGTAGCTCTGGGTGCTGCTGAAGGGATTTACTGAAAACAGAAGACCCACCCTGGGGTGACTGACAGCAACCAATAGTCTTGTTCCCTGAATGGGATGAAACAGAAACAGAGGAGTTTTTCAGAGGAGCTCCAGGCTCTGCCTTCACTTGGATGCTGTCTCCTGATTTCCAGGACAGACCCTTCAGCCTCTATCACAGGCCCTTCAGCCTCTATCACAGGCCCTTCAGCCTCCTCATACAGACTTGCCTGGACACTACAGTAAGCTCCAGCCTTTGACTAGATCCTTTGGTCTCCAGTACACAGGCAGCGCCTCTGCGTTCTTCCACACCTGACTCTGTGGGTGGCCACAGTAAATTCTTATGTCTTGCATTAAATCTGCTTCTCCAGTAAGCACTGACTGATATTCCTGCTCCTCTTTGTTCTGTGAGCAGCAGCTTGGCCCCTCTCAACAGATCACTGCTTCCCTTCAGCCAAAATCCCAACTTCCCTCTCCCAGTAAAACTGTGTCTATACAAGAGTTATGTGTTTGCAGTATCTGGCCCATTCTCATTTCTACTGTCTCTGTGTCAAAAGATCTTACCATCTAGGATCAATATTACTAAACACGATCTAAACTAAAAATCCAGTTTCCCAACCTCTGTACTCAGGAAGCCAAGGCATATGACAATGCAACACCTAGACACACTGCTGTCTTTTCTCACTGTAAATGCAGGTATCACGGCTGGATGTAAGGTAGCCACTCCCTGATCATAACAGGAAAGCCCGACACCATCCTGGAGGCTGTTGCTGATCATTGTTACACTGCTTACTCAGCAGCAACAACTGGCTACCCTTGAAAGTATTCCTAATGGTTATGCAGTCCTTTATTTAAAACTATTTTATAAATCTGTGAGTCAATCTATTTTCCTATCACAAAATTTCTATCATAAAAGATGAAACTTTTCTGTTGAAAATATTTTACACCACAATGTAACTAAATCTAAAAATGCAATCCGTGAATATTTATACCTCTCTGATGAATACACTAATATTTCACTCCTCATAAACAATTCTGATAAATCCCCAAGTGCCAAATGATAGGAGCGACTGGCACACTGATATCATGAACTATTAACCCCATTGCCTGTTTCATATTTTATGCTTTCTGCAGCACTGCTAGAAAAAAGAAGAATTAGGCATATCATTACGGACTCAAAATGGAATTCCACTCTAGGAAGAAGATGGAAGAGACAAAAATGACCATCTTCTGGTGCCTACGGTGGTAGAGAAAAAGGTAATAAAACTATAGTCATAGAACTGTTACAGGATCACTCTAAAATATCCTCCCAAAGTCTTACGAGTTCAGAGTTGGAGCATTCAGAAGGTGACTGGATTACTAGGATTTTGACTCAGCAGTTAATACATTGCTAAGTTCACAGCTGAAAGGGCTATTAGGACATGGGGCCTTGCTGGAGGAGGAGCAGTCCCAAGCTCTTTCCCTCTCTCTGCTTCCAGTGTGCCTGAGGTGAGCAGCTCTCCTTCACGGTGTCCTTCCTCTGTGACATGCGCCATGCCACAGACCTTAGAGCAGTCTGCCCATTAAACACAGTGAGAGCTAGGAAATTTTCAGCCTAAGTAATTTTTTCTCCATTTAAATTGCTTATGTCATATGTTTCATCCCAGCCACAAAAAGATGGTTAGCACAAGAAGAAAAAGAACAATTTGCACATAAGACTGGCACCAGTTGCAGATTGGCTTAAAGGAAGGACTGAGAACCTTGGTAATGTTCTCTCAAACCTATAACATGAAGTGAGAAGCAGCCAGACACTAAACTGTCCCATAGTACTGCTACTGTTTAACACCTGGCTCCCCTGGAGGGAAGACTTGATTTATGGTGTTCATGTTGTAGATGCTCCTGTCAAGGCTAGCTTCAAATGACGAATGGGACACACCAGAGTGGAGAACTGAAAAGAAGTGCAAAGTTGTGCTGTTACGCAGTATTAGTACCATTTAAATCCACTAAACAGAAACAATCTCAAGAGGACAGAGAGTAGCAAAACATAAAATAATTACAAAATACAAAAGAGCTGACCTTAATATAATCCATTTATTATAAATCTATGTACTTTAATTTTATTAATGGGTGTTTAACAACTGTCCTACAATAGTTATAATAAAGATTTTACAAATCACTCATTTATGGCTATCCAGTTGGTCCTGTGACTATCTCCACTGACAACTGCCACAATCAGTTTCCAGCAATGTGGCAGGTCCACAGCTGAAGAATAAGCAGAGGTGCAAAGGGCAGACTGTGATACATACCTTGGGGAAACTCAAGTGGAAAAGAATGATGAGTTTGGCTTCAACAGTGACTGTACTGAAAAATACTGTGGTGTAACTTGGAAGTGTGGACAAGAAACTGGTATAAGACAATAGGTCTAGAACTTCATTAGTAGTAAGAAGAAAAAGGAATTACTGCTCAGAAAAGGAGCCTAAACTAACTAGAGTGTCTCTGAAGCAATCGACTGAAAACTAAAAAGCAACTACAAAGGAATTTCAATATTACAACAATATACTCATTATTGGCTTTAAAAAATTCTTGTTCTAATGGTTCTTCAATTTAATTTATAGTTAGTGTAACCTTAAGTCTATCAGCACAGAAAAACATTTTTTAATGAAGCTTAGTAAAGTATTGCTCTCTCCAGGACACACATATCATGGGTTGAGATATTTAGTCTTGGAGAGTTAAACTCCAGGTTTTCATTTTCTGACATCAGCTTCATATATTTCCAGGTCAGTAGTGTTTATATGCCATGACAACCGAAGCTAAAACTCAAGACTTCTTATCCTTTTCACTCCCATATTTCCTTCTATGGCACCTACCTTTCTTCCTTCCCCTATCCTTTCCTTGTGGTAGTCAATGTGGACCCTGCATTTGGCCATTTGAACTTTTACACCAGCACCTCTGGTTTCCTTACAATATTAATCTTCTGTCAAACCAAACCAACAACATCCTAACCCTTCAAATAAACCAATATATTTCCATACATGCCTACCATGTGTTTCTGGGGAAAAGAACCAGATCACTGAGAAGATTCAACAGGCAAAGTCACAGTGCTTTGTCTCGAAATGCCAATTATTTCCTCATTCTCCAAGAATCCACTCTTCTTTAGACTTCCCTGTTTCACTCCTGTAACCCATACAGCAGCAGGATCAGACAAGTCAATGAATCAATGAACTTATCTCAGATTTTGAAACTAGGTCTGAATCTTAATCTACACAGAGCAGCAACAAATAGAAAACTGTTTTTCAAGGAAAGAAGGAGGGAGGTGGGGGACTGATAGAGACAGAGGCAATGAATAACAACAAAGAAACAGCAGCTGCTATTACGCAGAAAGAAGCAAAAACTCGAAGCAAATTTCTCAATTTCTTACTTCCCAATTTCTGACTGCATTTTACTGATAGTTGAATATTTCTTGAAGTTCTCTGAAACAGTCCTACTTAAGTCTTTACCCTCTATCTTCCACAAAAAAGGCCACATTGCTTTTAGTTTCTTTGCCTTATTCTTACTGTTCCTTTAAATACTGACTCCCTTTTTTCCATTTTAGAAAAAAAAAAAAACTATCCTTGCAGTGAGCATACTGTTTTGAAAATCAGAAACATTGTCAGGCAGGGATCAAGATGTAAGTCCAGGACTTGGGCATACACATGGCATTTAAAGCTAAGAGAGGGAATGGAGCGTAGGACAAAACAGTGTAAATGACAAGGCAGTCCAATCCAAACCTCATTACTCAAGTATGGGAGGATTCTCTGGCAACAACAAGAACTTTAAAAGAATGTGTCAAGTTAGTCAAGAGAAGAGAGTGTCAGGAAAAATCAGAAATTGATGATAACAGGTTATGTAAGAGGAATATAGAAGTATCTGCTTTTGCCTGAAGACAAAGACCTCTAGTGATGCAAGAAAAGAAAAAAAGATGAGCCGGGCGTGGTGGCTCACGCCTGTAATCCCAGCACTCGGGAGGCAGAGGCAGGAGGATTGCTGAGTTCCAGGCTTGCCTGGGCTACAGAGTGAGCTCAGAGCCAGCCTGAACTACAAAGTGAGACCCTGTCTCAAAAAAAAAAAAAAAAAGATGAAGGGTTTAAGAATGTAGTGGTAAGTGAATACTCAGAGAATCCAGAATATGCTTTCCAAGATGTGAGAGACTGTTGAGATGAAGACAATTAAGATGCAGAGCTCTTCTGCATTATCTCTCTTTGCTTCATGGAGGCCAAAAATTTACAGAGGGTCTTTCTATCTCCCCAGACTCATATTTCTCACCTACAGAATGTAAAATCTGATTTAAAGTTTTTATTAGCTCACAGATGACACCAGAGGAATATGGGAGAGTAGTTTTCTTGTTTAATTTCCCATAGATTTTTTTTCCCTACCTTCCCACATTTGGAAGCTTGAGACTGACTCTGTTTTGTTACTTCTCTAACTGTCATTGATCTTTCTTGAAGATATATGCAGGCCTCATTCAGGCCACTGGCTGCAGTTACTGTTCAGTGATCTCATACCCCCCTTCCCATGGGCAGGCATTGCATGTTTGACTATTGTTATTGGTCTATTCCGTTTTTTGCTACAAGATTCTGTCCCAACCATAGATTTATGGAGATTGGTGAGGGATTCTCACCTTCAATGCAACCTTGTTCTAGAATCTAGAAAAGGGTGAATGCTAATATTGAGCATAATAGTGAGTGGTATGCATAACTGTTTACTACATAGCAAGTTACTCAACTTCTGTTCTTAATTAGCTCAAGGTCATTATCAATAAAGTGAAATAGATTTTGAATGCTTTAACTTATACTTAAATTTGTCTTACCTTTCTTGCCCAGAAGGAGGAAAAAGGCATTGTAAATGGAAAGACGAAAGACATGTAGATAAGACAAGAAAAGAGTTATATAATGAGGGGAGAGATGATAATTGTGTATGGCAGAATGTGAGTTCATGAAACAGAGAAGAGACTAAGACTGAAAAAGGACAACAGGGTCAAAGTCATGAATAATTTTGTTCATCATGATAAAGGAGTTTGAAATTTCTTTCTGTAGGAAATGAAAGTCACAAACTGAGTATTAGAGAGACAGAAGCAAGTGTGTATGAAACTGGTAGCAAGAAGTACCTTTCAAAATAGAAGGGAAAAAGATGAGCATACCACTTTAAGAATCTGCAAAAACAGGTAAGCAAAGAAAAAATCTATAATATGAAAAGAGCATAAAGAAGAATAAATGTATGCAAGAGAGATGTGGAGGAGACTATCAAGTGGATTGGATGTATAAATAAAGGTCCAAGATTGCTTCTGTAGTTTTTTCTTCTACTCTCCTTGAGTAAAATTGGCAATCAATAAACAACATTTTTAAAGTATATTTTTATCCGTTCTGACACCTATAAAGCTATCACGACAATCAAGGCTATGAATATGTTCATCAACTCAGTCTCTTTTTCATATTCCCCCAACCCTCCTTCCATCCCGGCTCTTCAGTACCCTTTAATCTACTGTTACTATATGTGATTGGCAGTTCCTGTAATTTTATATAAATGAAGTCCTGTAGAATGAACTCATGTTGTCTGTTTTCTTCCATGTAGTAAATTATTCTGAAGGTCAGTAATGTTGTATGTATCAACATACAACTGATGTATAAATTGCTTTTGATGTTTCATTTAAGAAATATTTAACTTATCCAAAGCTATATATTTTTTGTTTTCTTCTATAAGTTTTATAGTTTAACCTTTTACATTGGGGATAATAATTCATTTATCTTTTCAGATACTGGAAGAAACAGTTTATTTTTTGAAGCATAAACAGATGATGTTTACTTTAAATCTCTGTTTAGAAAAACCAGTTGTCTGTGTATTTATTGGTCTAGTTCTGGATTTTTCTGTCCTACTGATCTACTTATTTATCTTTGTACTGACAGGCACATTCTCTTCATACTATCACTTTACAGTAAATATTCAATTAGTGTTAGTTCTTCAGTATTGTTCTTTTGGCTTTTCTATCATAGGTTCTTTTAATTCCCATATAAACTATTTAATTTGCTAATCAGTTTCTACAGAAGAGTCTGTCAGGATTTTGAATGGGATCAATTTAGAAAGAAATGTCTTTTATTGGTACTGGGGATCAAACTCAGGACCTTATGCTTGCAAGGCAGGCACAGGGCCACTGAACTAAATCCCTGGCCCAAGAAATACTATGTATTAATTATAATAATTATATAATATATAATTAATTATAATACATAATTAATTATATTATGGTCTTCCAAACCCATTGACACAATATCTGTCCCCATTTATTTGCAATTTATTTATTTCTCCTAGTGATGTTCTGTACTTCAGTTTATAGGTCTTATACAGTTTTTTCTAATATAGTTTTCTTACATAGTTTTCTAATATAGCTTTCTTATATAGTTTTTTCTACCTCTCACTTTTGATACTATTATAAATGAATTTTATTATAATTTCTACTGCTAGTTTGGAGAAAAACTAGTCTATAGAGTTATCTTTAGAACAACAATGTTCTCATGTAGTTCTTCCAGAGATTTTATATCTAAATACATATCCTATATTTTGAAGATATAAATTATTTTTCTCTTGTTTATTCAGATATGAAATTTTATAATGATTTGAAATTTCTTATGTAGGTAAGCAGTTGTATTATTTATAAATTTTATATCAGAGCTATAAGAATAGGTTTTGGGATATATTTATTATAAAAAATATGCATACTATCTGGACCAATGTTGTCTGTTACTTCTATGAAACAATGTTGGGACATATTTTGGTCTTATAAAATAACAAAAACCCATCAAGTAAGAAATTTATGTCTAAACAGCAATAAGTGTGCTAATGGCACTAATAAAAACATCAGTAACAAAAAAAGAAAATAAAGACTGATACTCTTCTGCAACTGAAGGGAGGAAAGTATGCAAAACTGGAACTTACCATGCTATTGTTTTAGTCTTGGCTGTACCACCTACTTACTGTTTCATAAAACAGAACAATTTATCTAAATATCTTTGTCTTTATATTTCTGCCAGTTGGAAATAACAGTTGAGAGCCAGATGGCCCACTATCATCCTTATTACTATAAAAATCTGTGATTCATACAAGGACACAAGTATAAGTTACTACAATTCACTGAGTTATACCCAGACATGTTCTTTGCCTGGAATGCCTCTGTTTTAATGTAAACTCTGTACTAAAGAGCAGGGTAACAATAGCTACTTGTTAAACCCTTCTATGCTATAATGAGATAATAGCACAATCTTTAAGTTGTGAGATTAAAGGTTAATGGAAAGCTCTTAAAGCATTATACATAAAAAAACACTCAAGAAGTGTTAGCGTTTACTTTTATTTGCAATATCAATTTGTGCTTCCTCTTCTCTTATAATTATGTAATATTACAGGTAAAAATTTACTGCTTAACATGATTTTCCATTAATTAACCACAGAGGAAACATTTCCTCTATTTCAATTTACATAATGAAAAGATCAGTCCTTGGATTTTTGAGCATATTAGGAGGATAAGATTTCTTGAAATCTGTGTTTCCGGATAAAGCCTTTTCCTGAAAACCAATTATTTAGAATCACATTAAACTCCTGTGGTGGGAAATTTTTAAGAATTTAAAAATTGGTTCAAGAATTGCTTCTCTGATATTTGTGCATAAAAACACTCAACATTCTGAGATAACTATAAAAAATAAAATAGTGTATCTTTGATCACACTGTGGAGGAACCAAAAAAAACATAACTGTAAAATTATGTCAACCTCTAACTGGGGCTTCATCCATATACTGAATGTATTGCAAATGTATTTTGAGGAAGGCTTCTTCATCGGCTGGAGACAGGGTGAGTGCTGAACTGTTTACACATGCCCAGTACAGATGATAAGGAGGCTGGGTCTGCAGGTCTCACACAGTCTGCCTGACAATCATCTAAGCATCTGGTTAAAACTCAGACACCTCCCCCATCCTGCGATGCCGGTGATCACCATCCAGCTTTACCTTCTCTCTCAGGTCACTACAGTGCCAGCAGATCCCATATCAATATACTCCAAGAAGCACTGCACTAAAGAAATAAATAATGCTCACAAATATTAATGTCATGCTATTATAATACCTTTCCCTAGGAAAACAAGGCTCTTAGATACTTCATGCCATATTTCCAACGGGACACAACTGATGATGATGCCAGTTAGTTTAAAAATAAAACAAAGTACTTTTTTCCTGATGTGCATTATAATATATAACATCTCAGAAAAATGAAGATAAAAATTTAATATACTCTTTAGAAGACAAAAGACCCCATGGACTTCTTGATTTCCAATTACTACAATTAATATAATTTCACAATTTCTACTCCCAGAAGCTTAAGAAAAGAGAGTAAGAATGTAATTTAAACATATTAATGAACTTATATCCTTCTGTTCCCACCATGAGATTATGGTCTGGGCAAGGATACTGTTACCAACCACCAGCTGACCAGCAGTTTACTTACATCACATGCAGGCAAAAACGCAGAGACTCCCATCCACCCTGCAGCTACTGAAGTAGAGTGTTGGGGCGCAAGCCCCAAGATGTGATCTTTTCACAGTTCTCTTGGTAATTCTTACACACAATATAGTTTGAGAATCAGTGGCAAAGAAAGATTAGAAACAATTATTAGAAATAGAATAGTGGGGTCCGGAGGGTTAGCTCAGCGGTTCTGGTGCCTGCCTCGCAAGCGCAAGGTCCTGAGTTCGATCCCCACTAACCACATACAATGCTGGGTGTGTTAACTCACGTCCACCAGTAATCAATACCACATACCACAGTGCCGGGCGTGGTAGCTCACGCCTGTAGTCCCAACACTCAGGAGGCAGAGACAGGAGGATTTCTGAGTTCGAGGCTTGCCTGGGCTACATAGTGAGCTCAGAGCCAGTCTGAACTATAAAGCGAGACCCTGTCTCAAAAAAAACAAAAAAAAAAACAACAACAAAAAAACAAATGGAATAGTGGAGAAAGTACTACAGCACCTCAAATATACTCAGTAAATACTATTTCTTGGGCTGGCTTTGTTTTTAAATTAGGACAACAATGTAACTGCGTACTAGAATGGCTAAAATTTAGAAAAATAAATAATTATGAAATATCAATGAGGATGCCTAGCAGCAGGAACACAGTGTTAGCAAGAATATGAAGTGATAACTAGAAGACAGTTTGGTGACAGCTTACACAACTGAAAATATCGTACTACTTAACCCAGTGAACACCCCTTTGGTATTTACCCACATGACCTGAAAAGGTGCCCACAAGGAAATTTGTACGTGGATGTATGCAGCAAGGTTATTCACAATTGCCAGAAACACAGGCATACCACAGAATGTACAACACCAAGAATGAACTTGAATGTAAATGATGGACTATAGTTAAAATAGCCTATCAAGATTGATTCATTATAACAAAAGCAAGAACAAAAATTATTTCAGTAATTACCAGCTAGGATTTGAAATTGCATTTCTTTCCATGTGGCTGTGACCTGGGGTTCCTTCCATGCGGCTGTGACCTGGGGTTCCTCAGACCACATGTCTAGTAAGAGTGCTTATAGAAAGGGAGAGAAAGAAGCCAGGCTTATTGCTGCTTCTTGCAGGGCTTCTGCCTGCCATGCCATGAGCTGTTTTTCCTGTACCAATCCCCTCTGCCATGCTACTCTGCCTTGAAGCCAGCTGATTATGGCCTGAAACTTCTGAAAACTACGAACTGTAATAAACCTTTCCTCTTTTACCTTGTAAGTATCCAGTATTTTGTTTTGGAGATGAGAAAACTAATTAAACCAAAGTTTAATCTTGCTCCCCTTTCTCCCTTTCTACTTGGTCATCAAAGCAGGATGACCTTAATACCCAGCAAGACAGCTGCCCTGGCCACGTCAACAGCAGTAAGTGTGGTGTCTTCTCCATTCTAGGGAATGTAGGCTGCTATGCTGTGCTTCCCTCCTGGTTTCTGGACACAGCCCATTTTGCACAGTGGGGATGTGAGCAGAGCCAATGTTGGATAATGAAAGTGTGCTGCTCCATGGCTAGCCAATCTGCCTGCTCCCTCAGTCAGAGGCACCAGGGATCACCTGGAAAGCCAGGGCTCACAAGATCCATACATCAGCTGCATTCCTCCAGGCATCCATCCACAAACTCCAGCTGGACCCTGAACATTCCCACTTATCAGAGAGACCCTGAGAAGAGCACTGATGATTACTTGTCCTATCTGTCCTACTTTTGTACCCAGCACCTAATGCCAGAAGGTCCTTTACCACACACAAAATTCAGTTGTGATGCCAGCCTGAGAGTCTCCGAAGGGCCCTTCTCAGGTGCTAACAGAGGACCCGGAGCCAAGGAACCCACCATACAGTCACTCTGAAAAACAGTTTTCCTCTATCAGGGAAGGTTATCCTCTTCAACCAACTGGATATATACTTTCAGGAGGAATGAACATGCAGTGGGGATGGAGGAAGGGGGACAACCTGCCTAGCCAGTACTATTAGCCCGATTACTCCTGGCAATCAGTGGGGTGGCAGATTTTGTAGACAGATGGTCCATATATCCAAGCTCTTCCTGCCTTTGGCCTAAAGGATTAGCCAGGCTCAGGAATGGCTGTGTTCCTTATCATTTTTATATGTGAGTCTCCTAGAACCTTTAGGCCAGTTCTAAAGGTGGCCCAATTCTCTTCTCTATCCAGGACAGTTTAGAACCTGTGATGGGCTAAAATGTGTCCCCCCCCCCCCAAAACAGGTCCAGATGCATGATCACCTCAGGAAGGCCCTCCCATTGAGCCTGCTCCCACCCTGGCTTTCCACCCCTTGAACATGAAGAAGGGAGGAGAGATAAGCACCACAATAGCAGCTGAACAAGAAAACCCAAGCCCAATACCATCATCATCCACATTTTTCTATTGCTGCAGACCAAATGTCTGATGACCATGTCCACTGATGATACATTTCAAAACAGAAACAGCAGTAAAGTATAAAGAGAACTATTATTTTAGTTTTTCCACATACAATTTTTTGTTGCTTACCTGGAATCCATGCTTGCCTCTCCACCATGTACTCAACACTTTGGGGGGCATGTCGATAACAGAAACGATGTCTCCCACCTAGGAGAATAAAGTTTTAAGTAAAATTACTTCAGTTAAAATTTAAACCAACTGTTATATCCAGAATGTAAAACTGAACTGTACAAGCAGGTAAAATACTATTTTATGTTCTGGATAATAATTTCTGAAAAATCAAAATCATACTACCTCTTCTTAAAATAATTTAGTAATTTTACCTTTCATTAAAGTTCACAAAAAATAGCAACTAACACATGACATCAAGCTAACATTCATGTAGTAATGTTACAAGGACAGATCTTAGTGTAAGGGGTTTAATGCTCCATGTCGTACTACCTTTATCACTTTCATTAAAATAATCTACAATCTACAATGATTCAACTTAAATATGATGCCAATGTGAAATGTATTTAGTAAAGTTGTTCTTCAAATTTGGTATTTTGTTCTTGCCCCAGGCTACTGATGTACTATGATAGCTCTTCTGGGACACTGGGCAACAGCAGGGTCCCCAGCTTCTAGTCCTCCATGCAGTCATAAGGGCAAACAGCTGATCCTCTGCATGAAGTGCACTGTGCTATCAGGCTCAGGTGCTCCACAGACAGGAGGTTTACTGGGACTGATTCCACTGGAAACTGAGATTTTATACCATGGGCACTGCAGGTGACTGGATTCACTCATTTGGGACAATTTTAAATAGCATTCTGAGCATTTGATGTGTCTTAATCAGAAAGGGAAACATCTGAAGATGTGATGGTCTTAATGTAAAATGTTATGACAATGTCTCTTCTTCCAACAGATGGTACAGTTTACTACTTCTAAAGAGCTAAACATTTTTCATTGTAACAGGTGAAACTGTGAGTTTATACAAATTTGAACAAAATTATACACATAGTTAAGTTTTAAATAACACATGTAATAGATGTTATATTTTTTCAAACATACTAATATCCACAATAAAAGAGTTAAACACTTAACATGCAATATATTTCTAGCACTCTGTAGAGTCAAACTGGTTTCTCAAGTTATAATTGAGCCATCTTTTTTTTTTTTTTTTTTTTTTTTTTTTTTTTTTTTTTTTTTTGAGACAGGGTCTTGCTGTAGTTCAGGCTGGCCCTGAGCTCACTATGTAGCCCAGACAAGCCTTGAACTCAGCAATCCTCCTGTCTCTGCCTCCCGAGTGCTGGGATTACAAGCGTGAGCCACCACGCCCGGCTAACTGAGCCATCTTAACAAAGTAATATTTACTCATAGACACAGCATCTTTTGAGTCCTGTATTTCTTTCTGCACAGAATTTAAAAGTTTAGTTTAAGAAGAGTTCAGATTCTATGCTGTAGTCTCTATTATTCTTTAGTTCAGAGTGTGTGTGTGTGTGTGTGTGTGTTCTACTGGGGACTGAAGGTAGGGCTTTTATATTGAGGTATATCCTCAGCTCTTTTTAAAATTTGAGAGAGGTCTCAGTAAGTTACTAAATTTCCCAACCTTGCCTCAAGCCTGTTATCTTCCTGCCTCAGTTTCCCAGACTACCAATATTATAGGTACACACCACTGTATCAGCTCACACTGTTCATTCTTTTTTTTTTTTTTTTTTTTTGAGACAGGGTCTCGCTTTGTAGTTCAGGCTGGCCCTGAGCTCACAATGTAGCCTAGGCAAGCCTCAAACTCACAATCCTCCTGCCTCTGCCTCCCAAGTGCTGGGATGACAGGCGTGAGCCACCACGCCCGGCACTGTGGTATGTGGTATTGATTGCTGGTGGACGTGAGTTAACACACCCAGCATTGTATGTGGTTAGCGGGGATCGAACTCAGGACCTTGCGCTTGCGAGGCAGGTGCCAGAACTGCTGAGCTAACCCTCCGGGCCACAATGTTCATTCTTAAAGCATTTAACTAAGCATTTACTTTGTCTTTCATCAACAAATATGTTTTTACAGGAAGAAACTTAATTTTCCTCTTTTTGCATATGATCGCAGGAAATGTTCATTTTTATCTTTATTTTATTCAATTCAATCTTTCAACAAGCATTAAAATTACCATTACCATTCCACTGTTTTTAGGCACTGAAAACACAAAGCTGGGCTCCCTTTTAAGAGGCCCTTTGAGATAAACAGGAAAACAACTACAGTTAAATATAGTAAGTGATATGTCAGAGTAAGCCATGGGAACAATTCTGAATGGCATAAAGTCTAGCTTTTTGGAATTCATTACTAACATGAAATGAGACAAGAAAGATCAAGGATAAATTCTGGGAAGAATGGAAGACACTAAAGCCAATTGCTGATTGATCAGCATAATAATTCAAACAAAAAACACAAAAAACATAAAGCATAAAGGACTGCAGAAAAACCTGATGCTTTTCATTTTTTAAATTAAGGGGTTAAAACTCTTGAGAATGAGGATAGAAACAGAGGCCACAGGACAAACACCCTTTCTTCATCACTTACCTCCAAGGTCAGTTCATCAGGGGCCCGAGCAGTGTACCTCTTTATGACGTGAGCAGCACCAACAGCAGGAGTGTTGATGGATGATTCTTCATGAACCAGAAGGTGATTTCCCCTGTTGTCAATCTGCAATGAAGAACATGTGCTATGAGGTGGTTAAACACATGGGATTTGCATGTTTCTGTGGCTGCCTACAAAATACAATTCAATTTAATTTAAAGAGACAGCAATCTAAAAAGTGAAAGAAATAAGTGCCATTTACTGGATAATTAATATTTGGCAGTTATTCTGTGAAAATAACATGGGAGTAAATATAATCCTAATTACTATAAAAGAGTCTAATCATCTTTATCATCATTAAAGGTGAAGATACTAAAGTTGAAAGAGGTTTTGTAGTTTTTGAGCAATTAAATTATTTTCTGGGATCACATCCTAATTTCAAAAAAGTCAAGATCCCAGTGCAAGATGGCCTGGCCAACAGTTCTATGTCCTGTTTACTTCCTTTTTTGACTTCCCAACTAAATTGGGAGAGAAGAATAACCTAACTTCTGCATATGGAAATTATGATTATATACAAACTCTTTATTGGATAATGTCTCAATCTAGATATCCCTAAATCATGTCCTTTAAAAAACTGTCACTGGTTCATATATACCTGAAAAATATTTTTATTTATTAAGCCTCCTGGAAAAATATATAATTTGCTCGACATACACTTTAGTACAATGAACATCAAGACTACAGGTATCATTAATATGCATAAAATATGTTGAAATTAGTTTCCCAAGTTATCAAAGAAAGATTTATAGTGAAATATTCTTCACAGACTACATACTATCCTCCCAGAAGATGAGAATAAATGCATTTTTTTGATTCCTAAAACTCAACAGCTGAATTTCTTAGAATAATTCTGAAATAAATCTCCATGAAAGGTGAATTCATACCTCCATCCAGGTAAGGGCAGGTCCACAGTTGATCTTGTTGCCAGCAATGGCTGAAAGGCGGGACAGGTAAGCCATGAGCATCTTAGTGACGGACTGTGGAAGAGGCACAGGACACAGTGTGACTCATAGGGAAAGGACTTTGGCAAAGACACTGTGGGGTAAATGGCTGTTTCTGGGGATGAGGGTGTTAGAGATCCTTAGGCACTTGTGGCCACTGAAACTACAGCACTGACATAATGATTCAAACCATTTTGTGGAGCCTTAACTTTGAATCTGTACTTTATAACTTCTCATGAGATTGTTTTTTCTTTTTCTTTTTTTTTTTTTTTTTTTTTTTGAGACAGGGTCTCGCTTTGTAGTTCAGGCTGGCTCTGAGCTCACTATGTAGTCCAGGCAAGCCTCGAACTCAGCAATCCTCCTGTCTCTGCCTCCCGAGTGCTGGGATTATAGGCGTGAGCCACCACGCCGGCTTTTCTCTATTTTTATAATGAAGACACAAGAAGATATCTATTACAGAGCCACACTGGGCTCTTCCACCTAGCTGTCTATGCGGCCCCTACAGCCCTTCATTTCCAGCCCTTCTGCAAGCCTCATGGCAGCGGCAGCCACATTCATGTGAGCCACACCACAGCACAGCTTACTGTTTCTGAAATGTGGCAGTCTGAGAGGTAAAATAAGTGAAATGGGCATGCGGGAAGTGAGGATGGACACAGCAAGGAGCCTTCCTGTTGTTTCCTGCATGATCCATGATGGTTCCACTCAGTCCATCGACTTAACTGCCCTGGACCTGACAGAGATTTCAAATCACTTCACTCCCTGACATGTGGGAGAAACCCTGCACTATTTCTAGTCCATCTTGGATGAGGAATAGTCTAATGCCTAATTCTTATTCTTTTAAGAAAATCTACATTTTTGTTATCTGCATAGATGTAGGAACATATTGCAGTGTCATAACATATGGTAGTGCCAAGGTGCTCTCACTCTGAACACACTGACTTCCTTCACTCCACTGAAGTCTTTATTTCCTCCCATCTACTCTCTGCTCCTACAGTGTGAGGAGGAACTGCTCTGGACATGATCTCCATGATTCGCACCTGTTCTCTCCAGACTTCTTAGCATTCTGTCCCTTTCAGGAGCCATACTGAGTTTTTGTTTGTTTGTTTGTTTTGGGGTTTTTTAAAGACAGGGTTTCCTGCTGTAGTTCAGGCTGACCCTGGGCTCACTATATATGCCAGGTAAGCCTCCAACTCAGCAATCCTCCTGCCTCTGTCTCCTGAGTGCTGGGATTACAGGCGTGAGCCACCACGCCCTGCACTGTGGTATGTGGTACTGACTGCTGGTGGTCGAGAGTCACCACACCCAGTATCGTTGTACGTGGTTACCAGGGATTGAACCAGGGACCTTTCACTTGCTAAGCAGGTGCTGGAACCACTGAGCTAAATCTCTGGCCCAGAGCCATATTCTTATGAATGACTTGACTTTCAAGCTCATTACTCCTCTCTTTAGCTGTATCCACTTGGTATGTAGTTCAGTTATTCAGATGTGTTACTAAAATTAATTTAAGTAATCACATTAAATTTTTAGGATCTCTGTTTTTAACAACTCTGCTCTGACTTCATGAATGTGATAGCGTCAAATTCCTCGCAGAAGAATGACCAGACTGTTCCAGGCTTTCTTCTGTACATCTTCTGCAGTTATTCTCTGTACTCAGTGTTTGTATAATTTTTATCCTTTGCGGTCATCTTATGTATGAGTCTTATGCCTCATTTCTCTTCCACATAAACCTTACTCTCTGTGCAAAGACTCCTCACTATTTCTGATTCTCTGATGTTACTTTTTGTTAACAATACATTTTTCTTTTCATATTTTTATACTATCTTTCATGAATGGTATGTTAATATTGTCTGTTTATATATTACTAAGAATTGTTTTCTTCACCAGAAAATTATATACCAAATCTACTTTCACTGTAAACATTCTATTAATGTTTCTGCTAAGAAACTAATAAGTCATTATAAAAATGATACTGGATGTTCAAGCTAAGCTTTGATTTAGCATATACACAAAAACTTCTGCTAATTCACATGTAGCAACCATATGCACCAAGTACCGTACCTCTGGACTGTCTTTCAGGCTATCAGAACGGGGCAGCTCAGAGAGTTGGGAGAACCGTCGGTCATAAATACATAGATGAAGATGTTTATCAAGTACCCGAAAATCTTCATAACTTCTTTTAACAATCCAACTTTTGCCCTAAGAGTAGGATAAAAAACTGTAATTTATCTTTACCTGGAAATCTATAGGAATCAGGTTTTTAAAATTGAATTCTTTATTGGTACATTTTATATACATTATATAATTTATACATTATATAATTTTATATTTTATATTATCTAATTTTATATACATTATATACACATGTACAACACTGGGGAATTTATACCAGTATATGATACAAGTTAATTCTCATTTTTATCTACATCCTTATCCACCCCACCCCCTATATACATGCTCTTTTATTTTCTTTCGGAATCATATTTATTCCTCCCTCTCATTACATTCCCACACCAAATTCCCTTTGGAAATTGCCTATTTTACAAAAACTATCATACATTCTAAAACTCATTTACATCTACAGGTGCTCATATCAAAGAAAAGATCTGGTATTTGCATATCTGTAATCTATTTATTTCACTTATTAGTGTGTCCTCCAGGTGTCAGGTTTTATTCTAGAATGATGTTTTATTCATGTCTTTTTATATTTCCTAATGAGAAGTTTTTATCCACTTTTCGGTAAATAATTAAATTCCAAACTGCTCTAGTGAGTCATATTAAATTGAAAGGTAAATAATGAAAATAATAATAAAGTCTCCATTAACCTTCTTCCTTATGATGGTAAAAATCCACTGTCTGTCTCTGAAAACAACAACCACTAGCTGTGAAGATAGAATATAAATTTAAACTTATAAAAACCAGAAAAATCACTTTGGCAGGAAGCTATTTCCACAATTTAAGGAAAACGAAATGCTTAGTGATTAGTTATCAATAATATTTTCTATGAGTGAGACTGGAGGTACATTCAAAATCAAAGCAAACAAATTATATTTCTGAAAATTCATTAATATCCAGAATATAAGAAGAATTCAAACAACTTAACAACAACCTAATTTAAAATGGCCAGTTTCTTGAAAGAAGATATACAAATGGAACAACAGGTATATTTAAAAAATGATCAGCACCACTAGTTAGCAAGGAAATGTAAACCAAAGCACAGTAAGATACTACCTCATTCCAATTAGAATGACTATTAGAAAAAAGAAAAAATATAACAAGGGCTAGAGAAGATGTAAAGAAAAAAAATATTTGCTTTTTTGGTGGAAATATAAATTAATGTAGCCATTATGGAAAACTATATGGAAATTCCTCAAAATTCCATAAAGAGAATTATTAACACATGATCCAGCAATTCATTAAAATACTGGCAAGTACTTAGCATCAACATATTAAAGACAGATCCGCACTCCTACGTCCACTACAGTACTATTCCTAAGACCCATGTTATGGGAACAACCTTATTGCCTATTAGAGGATGAATAAATGAAGAAAATGTAGAGTACGTATAGACTATATTCAACTTTAAGAGAAGGAAATTCTGTCCTTTGCATCAAGGACAAACCTACAGAACATTTTGCTCAGAGAAATGAGCTAGGCAAAAAGGACAAAACATCCACATGTTCTCAATTACATGTGTATTTAAAACAATCAAACTCATATAAACAGAAAGTAGAATGAATGATAATTACGAGAGCCAGGAGGGAGTGTGGTGTCAGAGGATGGGGAAAGGTTGGTCAAGGTATAAAGTTGTAGAAGTGATATTTAAGGTGAAAAATAATAAACTCAGAATGGAGGCAAGAAAAAAATGGCTGGCCATGTTTTGGTAGGATAGGTTTTCTACACAGAAATTTAATATAAAGGAGGTATTAAAATACATGATTTTGTACTTAGTATTTCTTTATCCAGTTCAATTTTTTTTTCTTTCTAGTTTGCTCTTACAAACACCCTATGAACACAAGGAGCTCTCAAATTTAACACTGACTTAGTTACATTTCAGAAATGATCCTGTCATTCCCCTGGATTTCTAGTTTCTAGTCTGGTATATACAGAGCTTAGAAATCACCTTTCTATCCTAACTAGTAAAAAGCTAAACACATTGAAAATCAACAAATCTTAGATGCATCACAGAAGTGAGGTCAGAGGGCAAACTGCTGTCCCCAAATTGGAATCAGAGAGGTGACTACAGAGAACCTATTCAAGTAGAGAAGGGATCTACAAGTGTAAATTTCTATTCGAACTGTTGTCCAAATATAAAATGTAACTGATAAATTTCCAGAGCCTCAAGGATGACAAGTGAGAGCAGAAAATCCGGAAACCCAGCCTTAGGAAAACCCATGCACTTTTCAAATTTTACCTTCAAGAATTCTTAGCAGGCATACCAGAGAAACCCCAGCCTCCCCACATACACCCCCAGCTTCTAGCACACAGGAGGAAAGGAATTTTTAAAGTTATCTTCTCAGCAAGGCCTACCTTCAAGAGAAACTTAAGTTTCCACACTGTAACAGTGAAGCCTTATCTGAAGCTAACCTAGATGCAGAAAGGGAAAGTTCCAACTCATCTCTTTCAAGTCTCCACCTGGGGACAAGTGAATAAATAGTGAGGTAAACCTACTCTATTCACCCTGCTCCTGCCAGTAGAGCAGTGACAAAGATAAGTGCAGTCCACAATCCTGCCCTATACCTCATCCCTGCATCACTGAAGGTCTACTGCAACTCCTGCCATCCAGCAAAAGAGGCAAATAGGGCAGGAAAGTTGTAATAAGCAGACCAGAAATTTAAAAGAATTATGATAATTTTTTTTAAAAAACAGAAAAAGTAGACACACAAAAACAGGTAACTCTCTTAATTACTTTTCTCTCATTGCTCAAATAAAATATCTGACAGCCAAAATTAAAGAGAGAAAGCTTTATTAAGCACACAGTTTATAGAGGTTTCAGTCTGTGATTGGCTGGCTCCACGGCAGCGTGGCTTGGCAGAAGGGCATCACAGAAGAGAAACAGCTTAGGGCAAGCAGAAGACAGAAAAAGCAAGCAAGGGATGACCATGGCTCTTTCTATCCCTTGTATTTTATCCAGGCTACTTAGGGCAGGAACAGACATGCCCTTAACCCTCGTGCCCTTGACGCCAGCACTGCACCATGAATCATTCCCAGTGTCACACACTCTAGACCTGGCCGCCTCTGACAAACTCCACCTTGGCTACATGAGGCTCTGGAGGGACATCTAGACATAACAATAACATAAGCTGAGAATGGGAAATTCTTACAAAGAATCAAAATGAAATGCTAGACACCACAAACAATGAAACAGAAAGGAAGAACATCTCTGACAGACTCATGAATAGAGTGGACTCAGTAGAAGAAAGAATCTTAGAGCTTGAGGATATTACAGTAGAAATTCCAAAACTGAAAAAAAGCAGAGAGATCAAAAAAGAAGAAGAAAGAAACAGCTAGAGATAATGAAGAAATCACAAAAGTGTAACAAATATATCATGGAAAAAAATCAAACAGAAGAAACAGTGAAAGAAGAACCAATATTTGAAGCAAGAATGTCTAAAATTTCTTCCAACTAAACCACACACTAGAAGTTCAGAGAACACAAAGTAAATACCAGCAACATTAAGAGAAAAAGGTATACCTAGGCAGACCATATTCAAACTGGAAAAATTCAAGATAAAAAGTTTTGAGGGCCGGAAATTTAGCTCAGTGGTTTTGGCGCCTGCCTCGCAAGCACAAGGTCCTGAGTTCGATCCCGGTAACCACGTACAATGCTGGGTGTGGTGGCTCACGCCCACCAGCAATCAATACCACATACCACAGTGCCAGGCGTGGTGGCTCACGCCTGTAATCCCAGCACTCGGGAGGCAGAGGCAGGAGGATTGCTGAGTTCGAGGCTTGCCTGGGCTCCATAGTGAACTCAGGGCCAGCCTGAACTACAAAGCGAGACCGTGTCTAAAAAAAGAAAAATTGAAAGAAGTCAAAAGAGAAAAATACTTTACATATAAAGGAGAGAAAAGATGAATAACAGCCATCGTGGAAGCCATGAAAGAAGAGAGTGGTATAGAATACTTAAAGTGTTGAGAGAGAAAAACCATCAACCCCGAATTCTGTACCCTGTAAAATTGCCCTTTTAAAGAGAAGATGAAACAAACTTTATTAAACAAAACTTGAGGAAATTTGTGGCAAGCAGATCTGCCTTGCAAAAAATGCCAAGGAAATGCCGGACGTGGTGGCTCACGTCTGTAATCCCAGCACTCGGGAGGCAGAGATAGGAGGAATGCTGAGTATGCGGCGGCTTGCCTGGGCACCATAGTGAGCTCAGGGCCAGCCTGAACTACAAAGCAAGACCCTGTCTCCAAACAGAAAAAAAAAAAAATGCCAAGGAAAGATTTTCAGAGAGAACAAAAATTATATAAGAAAGTCATTTTATGTAAACAAAGACACTATAAAAGGAGTGACAACAAAATAAAACTTTTTAAATTTATTCTCAATTTAACAGATAATTTGTTTAGAATAATAACAAGTGTCCGATAATTTATGTTTAAATATATGTGTTGGAGAATGATGTACAGATATGTGTGTGTGGTCATACTGATGGTTTATATACATGAAATGAACAAAACTTATTAGTCAAGAAATGGGAAAGAGGAATTATGATTTTTTAAATTTCAAGCACTTCCTCCACTGTGAAGTAATAGAAAGTTCTATGGAAGTGACACTGAATGAGCTGTGGCTGGGACTGCCAACCCCAGCGCAGTGACGGAGAGCAGTGTCGCTCTCTCGGTGATAAACCACAGGCTGCAGCACGAGTGCCAGGTGTTTGCCACTACTGCTCTAGGGCAACCACTGAGAAAGCTTTAAAAACATAATTTTATACTAACACAGGAGTATAAAATGCTCACTTAAAAACACAAAGAGTAGTCTTTACATGTTCTCACTATATGCACAAGAGATAAGGTAATAAGACATGTTAATTATTACCTTGATTGTGATAATCACTTCAGAATGTATATCTTCACTAAAGCATCAAGTTCTAAATTTTAAATAGAATTATTTTCAACTACATCAGAGTAAAACTGAGAGGGAAAAGCAGAGAAAGTATAGATGATTAAAAATAAGAAGAAAGAACAAAGGTAACAAAACAGTTAACAAATATAGTTGATACTAATTCACATATCAATAATCACTTTAAACATCAATGATGTAAGCACATCAATTAAAAGACTGAGATTGTCAAAGCAATCTACAGAAGCTAATTTTAGAATATATTTCATTGGTACATTATATATACACATCAGAATTGCACCCCACATTGAGAATTTGTACAAATATATGACACAACTTAATTCTCATTTTTCCCCTTCCCCTAAACAGAAGCCAATTTTAAATAGAAGATACACATGTATCAAAAAAACAGAGATATATACCACCCTAAAACTAACACAAAGAAACCAGGAGTAACTGTATTTACTTTAGGCAAAGCAGATTTCAGAGCAGAAAGTTATGAGGACACAAGAAGGCCATTAGATAATGATAAAAGGACACAGTGTCTTTAATGTGTATATGCTTAAAATTAAACTGCAAAACTTCTATGATCCACAAACTGATAGAACTTCCAGAAGATATATACAAATCCATGATTAACGCTAAAGATTTTACCATAACTCTGTAAGAAATGAACTGATTAGTAAACAGAAAAATAGAAGAGACACAGTGGACTCAAAAGCTCAATCAATCAGCTGGTAATAACCAACATTTCTGGGGGACTTAATAGCAGACTGTATGCACTTCTCAAAACATCTGCAATATTCACCAGGCCATATTCCTAAGCAGAAAACAAACACAAGCAACTTTAAAAGAACAGACTATATAATGTCTGCTCTCAGATCATACAGAGTTAGGCAGAAATCAATTTTTAAAAGTAGTTTGAACACCCTAAAGTATTTTGGGAATGAAATGACACACTTTTACACAAAGCTTGAATAAAAGAAGAAATCTCAAAAGAAATGACCATATATTTTTAACTAACTGAACATAAAAATAAAATTTATCTAAAGTTGTACTGTGCAGTGAAAGGCATCGTCTGTTTCCTTAGAAACTTACAGCATTGAATGCATATATTAAAAAAAGAAGGATCTAAAATCACCCATGTATGCTTCATCTAAGGAGACTAGAAAAGAGTACACTAAACTCAAAGTAAGAAAATAATAGTAAAAATGTGAACATAAATCAGTAATGCTGAAAATAGATCACTAAAGAAAATTAACAACAAACCTGATTCTTTGAAACTTATCCCCCCAAATAAAAACAAACCATAAGCATCGAACTATGTTAACTAAAAAAGAGAAGGAAACAAATTACTAATATCAGAAATGAAAGAATGCATCTCTATAGCTTATATGGGCATTAAAAGACAACAATATTATGCACAACTCTATGCTATATATACATCTGGTAATAGATGAAATGGACAAATTCTTTAAAAGCCCTAACCCTTCAAACCTCACACACAAAAAATGAGTCCAAATCCATTTAAGAAATTAAAATGACAATTAATAGACTTCCAATAAAAAAGCAACAGGTCACAAAAATTCTATCAAATATGTAAAAAAGAAATTATGCCTATTACCTATAATCTCTTCCAGAAGATAAAAGGAAAGGGAGTACTTTCAAACTCTGCAAGGTTACCAAAATTCCAAAATCAGACAGAAAAAAAGGACTATAATCCAAAATAGTCACTCTTCCAATAGTAAGAAAATGAACATGATTTTTAAAATTCAAAAGTTCTGAACTTCAGCAAAGAAGATAAGGAGATGAAAAACTGTGCACCATCGTATGTAAGCAGGGACTTGCATGTTAAAATAATGAGATATCTACTAAAATGGTCAAACTTCAAAACACTGACCACATACAGTGGCAAGATATGGAGCAGCAGAAATTCTCATTCATTTCTAAGTGGGAATGCAAAATGACACAGCTAATTTGGAAGACAATTTCGCAGCTTCTTACAAACCTGAAAATACTCTTGCCATGCGAACCCGCAAACATGCTCAAAGGTATTAACCTAAATAAACTGAAAAGTTACATCTACAAAAACCCCACACACAAATATTTTTTTTAATAAATTAGGTCGATTGGTACATTTTAGGAATATATTTTGATCACGTTCCTCATTGAAAATTTGTACCTGTACATAATATAGCATGATTCTCATTTTGCCCATTCCCCTGCCCTCCATTCAACTTTCCCCAGATACGTAAGCTTTGTTTCCATTTTTTCCTTTTTATCATCAGTCTTTTTCTTTCCTTTCTTTGCTTTCTCCTTTCCCTTTGAACATTTTTGTCCTATTTCACAATACCTATGATACATTTTGGACCTCATTTACATTTTTAGTTTCTCACAATAAAACTATACAGTATTCACACATCAGTGTCCTATTTAACTTATAAGTATGGCCTCAAGGTGCATTCATTTAAATATAAATGTCTAATTTATCATTCTTTATGGCTGAATAATATTTCATTTTTTAAAAAAAAACCAACATCTTTTTATGTAATCTCTAGCTGATGGTATTTGGGCTGTTTCCAAGATTTACCTATTACAAATTGAGCTGCTATAAATATGGATGCACATATGTCACTATGGTATGATGCTTTTAATTCGTGAACATACTCAGCAGGAAAGTAGCAGGGTCAAATAGGACTTCTTATCCTAGTTTTTTGAGGACTCTCCACATTGATTTCCACAATGGTTGCACCAGTCTACATTCCTATCAACAGTGAGGGGCTCCTTTGTCCCCATAACCTTGTCAGCATTTGTTATTGGTTGACTTGATAGCAGCCATTCTTTCTGGAGTAAGGTGGAATCTCAGTGTAGTTTCCATGGATGTTAAACCTTTTCTCATATGTTTCTTTGCTACTTTTACCTCTTTATCTGAAAAATACCTATTTATGTCAGATGCCCACTTTTGAATTGGGTCTTTAAATCTGGGGGAACTTATTTTTTAAAGCTTTTTATATATTTCAGATAGTAGTCCTTTGTCTGAAGAACAGTTGGTAAAATTTTTTTCCTACATTATAGGTTGTCTTTTCACTCAGTGGTTTCTCTTGTTATACAGAAACTTTTTAATAAATGAGATCCCAGTTGTTGATTCTTTCTGCTAATCTCACGCTGAGGTTTTTGTTCATAAAGTCTTTCACTATTCCAAGGTCTCCAAGAGTTCTACATACACTATATTAATCGCAGTTTTATTCATGATTGCCCAAACCTGAAAGCAAGATGTACTACAGCAGGTAAATAAACTGACACGACTAGATAATGTAGAATATTACTGCTACAAAGAAACAACCACTAAGCCATGAATGATCACTAAACCATGAAAGAACAGAAAGAAATCTGAAGTGACTATTACTTTGTGCAGCGCCCCCCCCCCACCGTGAGAAGGTTACAGTCTGTGTCCAACCACGTGACATTCTAGGAAGACAAAACTGGAGACAATAAAAGATCAGTAATTGCCAAGGGTCCATGGGAAGAGACAGATGAACTTAACAGAGCAGATAAATCTTAGGGATGGAATACTTCTCTGCAGATTACACATGATAGAATCATGTCATCATGCATTTGTCCGAATCCCTGGAATATACAATGCCAAGAATGAACTGTAATGTAAATTCTGAACTTCTGATAACATTTGTCCCTGGAGGCTCATTAATTCCAACAAACTGCCACAGTGGTGTGGGTGTCATCTGGCAGGACATGGAGAACACTGGAACTCTGTGCATTTCACTAAAATTTCCTGCACATTAAATTTAAAATTGCTCCAAAAATTAAAGTTAATTAATTTTTAAAAGGTCATTTATCTTCTCGTAAGTAGTCTTACTCAAAAAAATAGGAACAACAAATCTTATAAACATCTTCAGAACCTTAAAAACTAAAGACTGGGGACTGGATTTCAAATGTGTTCCTTTACATATCCATGAATTCAATTCTTTCAACTTTGTAAAAACATCCTCATGCCAGCAGTAACTCTGTTCTTTTGTACAGATTTTTGTTTATGAAATGAAGCCCTTAACATGTAATTTGCAAATCATCTAAAATTTACTGAGGAAAAATTTAAAAATATGTTCACAGCAGATATAAAGTATGAATTCTAATTTCAAATATAAAACTATAGCTTTCATCATCTAATTTCCAAATATCCTGAATAAATTAAATGATCACAGTATTTTAGATGTTCAATAACTTGTAAAGGAATAAAACCCTTAATTATATTCATCAGCATTAACTTTAATTTGTTACCAAAATTTAATCTTTATTACTACCCCCAAGTAATTACTACTACTCAAGGATGACAAAAATTAGTAACTTTTATCCTTGACAAGGACACGGAATAAAAATGAGATAAAAGAATATTTGTTATCCTTTCTAAAAGTCTTTGTCTCTGACCTTGGATGTCTCTTTCCTTTGGAAAGTTATCTGAGAAATAACTGCTGCTATTGATTATCTCTTTAAATGAATAAAGATCAGTGAAGAAGATGAGAGAGATATGGCCTAAATCTTAGTCTGGTCTATTCTACATAGAGAACTTTACGTAAACAACTCAACTACTCAAACAGTTTACTCATCTGTGAAATGGGAATAATAACACCTGTAATTCATTCAAGCAGTATGCAGTTTAAACAGAAATGATGCTAGTTAGCTTAACTATTTTGTTCTCACACTGATACTCTACAGATGTTAATGTTTATGTGATGTCAGTAGCGAAAGTATTTTCTAAATGGACTGAATAGAGGAGATATTTAATACAGAGGAATACATTTGTGATAATGGAATTCCAAGCCTGGGAGCATCTGAGTGCAGGAGGCATTTCTGAGGTCGCCAGTCATTCTCTTGAAACCAATTGTTTACCACACCTAGCACGACACAAGGGAGCCTTGAGATCACTGTGTTATAAAACATTTGATCTTCAGAAAAAAAATACTCTTAAATGCTGAATTCTGATTAAAATACAGAAATAGTTAATACACTCCAATTTCAACAGAAACAACATCACTCAATACCACTGACATTATACTCGGAAATGTTTTGTTCTATGTAGCAAGCTTAATACAGTTAGTGTTCAAATTCAGATAATTTTGGTCTTTAAAAATTACTGAATTAATCACATTTAAAATGTTCATTAATATGTGTGTGTGGTACATACGTAGTGCCTGGTTCAGTTCAGGTGGCTGATGCATATGCACGTCCCAGGTGTCACAGTTACTCTCTCTTCTTGTCACTCCTCCCTCCCATTCTCCCTCTTGCCTCAGATCCTCTTCCCAGCTCTACAGAGTCTACCTTCCTGTTTCTTAACGCAGCTCTTTTCTTTTATTCTTTACATTATTTGTGTCTTCAGTCTGTTATATTAGAGAAACCACGTGATATAATCAACCTTTTGTGACTGGCTTACTTTACTCTCAAGGTCCACGCATTTTCCTACAAAGAACTCACATCTGTCCTTCCTTATGGCAACCTCGTGCCCATGTGGCAAATTTTCTTTATCCATTCATCCTTCTATGGCCATAAAAGCCATGATTTGGATATCGTGAGTCCGCTGCTGTAACACAGGTATGGATGTACCACTGGAGTATAACCTCAGCTTTTCTTGGAAGACAACCCATGAGAGGTTATACCTGGGTCAAATGAAATTTCTAGTCTGTTGAGAAATTTCCATGCTGACTTTAAAGTGGAATTCCCACCAATAATGTTAAGAGTTTCCTATTTTCCATATTATTGCCAGCCTCTTTTTGAGACCTTGATGATGGCTATTTATTCTTACTGTAGTATGGTGATATCTCAGCTGAAATTTCAGTGTTTTTATTCTTTTAATGGCTAAAGATGTTTACCACCTTTTCATGTATGTTGGCCATCTGTGTTTCTTTTAAGAAGTTTATATTCAGTTTATTTGCTCATTTTCTGATCCAAGTCTTTTATTATTAGAGGTCCAATTATTTTGAGCTCTTCATATATTCTAAGTACTAGTTTGCTGTGTGGAAACCTAATTTGATATAATCCCATTTGCAGCTTCTCAGTATTATTTCTTGGACAGCTGGGGTTCTGTTCAGGAAGGTTTTGCCTATGCCTATGCCTTCAACAGTTTTACCAATTTTTTTTTCCTTCCAGCACATTGTTTCTGTTTAGTATTTAGATTTTTTGATCAATGGTGATTTGATTTTAATTCTGAGTAAGAGATACAGATCAAAATTCATTCTTGTGTATGTGCATAAACAGTATTCCCAGCTACTTTTCCCTCTAGTGAATACTAGCCTCTTTGTTGAAAACCATATGGTGGAAGGCATTTGGGATTATTTCTGTATCACCTATTGTACTCCCCTGGTTATTATGTCTGCATTTTGTGACAGTACCATGCTTTGCTCTGTAGTATAATCTGAAGTCTGGGATTAAAATGCCTTCTGCCCTGATTTGGGTATCTGGGAATTCTTCGGATCTCATATAAAACTGTTCAGTTCATTCTTGGCATATAGGCACAATATGAGTTAGGGGTGTTTATTTCATATCCTACCACTTTGCTGAATTTGTTTATCAGTTCTGAGGGTCTTCAAGTGGAGTTTAAGGATCATGTCATCTGCACATAAAAATATTCTGATCCAATATTAGAATCTTTTAAGTTCTTTTTCTTGCCTAACTGCTCTGATTAAAGTTTCAAGCACTATACTGAACAGGAGGAATGATAGTGGACTTCCTGGTAGTGTTCCTGATTTTAGTGAGAAAGCTTTCAGCTTCTTCCTATTTAGTATGATGTTGACAGTGGGTTTGTCATCAAAGGCTTTATCAATCTAAGGTTCTTTGGACCAATTGTCAAGTATTTTATTATGAATGAATGTTGGACTTTGCCAAATACTTTTTCTGTGTCTATTGAGATTATCATGTGATTTTTATCCTTGCTTCTGTTTGTGATATATTACATTTATTGAACCACCCTGTCATACCTGAGATAAAACCAATTTGTCACAGTATATAATTTTATAAAAGATTTCTTGTATTCTATTTTCAAGTACCTTGAAGGTACTTGTTAAGGACTTTTTGATTTATGTCCATTAACATGTTCTCACTGGCTTGAATCACCAATAATACATGTATGACTGGCCTGTTGAACAGCTCCGATGGGTCAGTCATGTATATATTGGCCCCATTGGGAATGTACTGAGGAAACTGGTTTGTAGTTTTTCTCTTTTTCCTAGGTCTTTGTCCAGTTCTGGTATCAGGGTAATGCCAGCTTTAAGGAATGAGTTTGCCAGTTGTCTTGGATCTAGATGTCCCCCTCAAAGCCTCATGCAGTCTTTTTTTCTAAGGTAGTTAAATATAGAATATATGAGGCTGGAATTAAAGGTGTGTGATTACTAAACCACTACAAGTGAGTGATTGGTTTCCAGACTGTTCTAATCCCGTAGTCTGAATGAAATAAAAAGAGCAGAAAGTCACTGTTAAGATCGTTTGTTACGTTTTCCCCCCTTGTTGCTTTTACTACCTGATGTGCCCAATACTTTTTCCTCCTGTGATGCCTGTTTGCCATCTCTGCTTGGAGCCAGCTACTATGGAATGAAACCTCTACAAACTCTATAAGCCTTTGACTTTGGGTATCAGGTATTTTGTCTCAGCAGCAAGAGAAAAGTAACTAATCCAGCAGTGTTCCTTCCCTTTCAATTTCATGGAAGTGTTCAAGGAATACTGGCAGTAATATTCTCTGAAATTCTTATAAAATTCAGTGGTGAATCCAAAGGGTCTTGAGCTTTGTTTGTTGGCAGGGTCCTTATTTCTGACTCAGTTTCATTGCATACTATTGAATTAATCGAGGCTTTTACATTGGGGGGGGGTCTGAGTTTTGGTAACACTTATGTGTCAAGGACTATACTCATTTATTCTAGGTTCCTCAATTTATTGGAATATGTCTCTGAAGTAGTTAAAATACTCTCGACATGATGGTGTTCAATGTAATTTCAAATTTTTCATTTTTAATTATACTGATACTTAATCTTTTCAAAGAATAAGCTCTTGATTCCTTGATTTTTTTTAAACTCTCAATTCCATTAATTTTCACTCTGATCTTTATAATGTGCTTCTTGGTACAAGTTTTGGATCATTAGGTTACTTATTTGAGATCATTTTGCTTTTTAAACGTGGGCCTTTGAAGCTACAAACTTTCCTTTCAGGACTGCTTTTATTGTGTTCTATAGATTCTGATATGTTGTACTGCCATTCCTGTTTGATTCTAGGAACTTGTGTAATTTTTCTTTGATTTCTTCTGTGACCCACTATATTACAGAGTATATTATTTGGCCTTCAAATGTTTGCATAATTTCTATGATTTCTTTTGTCATTGATTTCTAGTTTCATTGCAGTATGATGTTATAATATGCATGAGTTATTTCAAGTCTTTTGTATATATTTAACTGTGCTTCATGGCCTAAAATGTAGTCTATTTTGGAGAAAATTTCCTGTGTTGCTGAGAATAAAAATGTGTTCTCTACTGTTGTTGGGTAAAAAAGTTCTTCAGATATCTATTTAGTCTAATTGTTCAAAGAAGTAGTTAAATTCTGATATTTCTTTATTGTTTTTTGTTTAGTAAACCTGTACAGAAGTCCCATTATGACTGTGATGTTTGTTTTTTATGCCCAGTACTACTTGTTCTATGAAGTTGGAAGCTCTGGTATTCAGTGTGTACACACCTTCATCTGTTCTGATTAGATTTCACTAATGTCCACTTAGTCTGAAAACAGAACAGCTAGCCCTGCTCGCTTTCTATTCCTATTGCATGGAGAGCTGTTTTCTATCCTGTGCTTTTTAGTCTATGTGCTTTTCTTATGGATGAGCTATATCTCTTGTATATAAATACAGTAGGCTTGTTTTTTGATTCATCTGTTAATTGTTTGAATTGGGGAATTCAGATAATTTAAATTCAGAACAACAAAAGGAACTAATTCCTGCCATTGTATTGTATTTCTGTGGTTGATTTGTTTATTTCCTCCTTTTGCTCAGATGCTCACCCTGCCTGATACTCTTTTAGCCTCTTCAGTGTTACTGGCCTCAGAATCTCTATCTAGAATTTGAGTACTTTCTATAATGCTGTTTTGAGGGCTATGAATCTGGTAAGTTGTTCTCTGTCATGGCAAATCCTCATTTCTCCATTAAAATTGCAAGAGTTTTGTAGAACATATTCATCGCTGGTTTTCTTTTAGGGCTTAAAATACTTCACTCCAAACTCTTCTGGCCTTTAAAGTTTATTTTGAGATATCTGCTGTAATTCTCATAGGGCTACTTTTCTAAATTACTTGTTGATTTTTTTCTAACAGCTTTTAAAATTCTGTCCTTGCACTGGACTTCTGATTTTAACTGTGATGGGGCATGGAGTTACTTTCTTAGCTTCATTATTTTAGTTTCTATATACCTTGTTTACCTGGAAGTTCAATTCTTTCCCTAAACTTAGAACATTTTTGTTACAACTTTGGTAAATAAATTTTTTATAGCTTTTGTGCTGTCTTCTGATTTTTCTTTAACTCCTGCTGTGACAGACTGTGCTTCATGGCCTCATGCTGTTTATATTCAAAGCCGGTTCTAGGCAGTGCAAGCTATAAAGAGTTAACCCTACAACTGACTTGATTTAAGGAGTGAGTCTGACTGAAGCCTATGTGATTCATGAAATTACACAGTGAATAGTGTGTAGGTTAGCACAGCCTCTCCACCAAGAACCGCAGGAGAAGCCAGAGATTGGCCCATTAAGCTGTGGAATTTAATATAAGAGAACATGGCAGCTGAGGTCAGGTTAACTCACACCCAAAATCTAGTCCTAACTTAAAACCTTCTCTTTTTTTTAATTGAATTCTTTATTGGTACAATTTATATACATCTCACAATCACATATAACATTGGGGAATTTGTACCAGTATATGACACAAGTTAATTCTCATTTTTACCCATATCCCTACCCACCCATACCTCCCCACCCCCTTTATACATACTTTTATTTTCTTTCTGTATCTTAACTGAAAAGATAAGACTGTTAATATAAGATTAGTCTGTTCTGTTCCTAACACAAGAATGCTTTGTCTCTTATTTTAGAAGCCTTGCTTGTATTAGCAACTTAGCCCTTGCAACCACACATAGTCCTCTCACCCCAACTTAATAATGATTGTTTTATCAATAAATATCAGTGGTTCTGGCTGATACAGGCTTTTGCTGCTTGCTCAGCAGTGATCATCCTAGTTCATCATCGCTCACTCTCTCTCCCTCTCCCCCTTCCCCAAGAATCATCTAAGAGCTGGCTGATCCAGTTTCTCTTCCTGTTTCTAAGCAATGTCTGAGTTAATGGTCTCCTGCATCAATATCATATTCTAGTTGATTGTAGTTTCTCTCGCATACTGGTTATTTCTGCTCCCATACATTCAATACAATTTTTTATATCTTGGATTCCTGTTTGATATCTTTTTATGGACTCTTATTCTTTATCCAGATTGTCTTTTCTATCTTGTATCAAGGTTAATTTGCTCAGCATTTTACTTGTGTGTTCTTTAAGCTCCCTAATGATTTCATCAATTTCTTTTTTCATTTAATTACATGACCCATAAGCCTGTTGAACATCTTATTGATCTGGTTTGTTGTTGTTGCTGTTGCTCTTGTTTCTTCTTTATCTCTCTCTTTTTTTTGAGGTACCAGGAATCGAACTCTGGCCCTTGTGCTTCCAAGGTAGGCACAGTACCATCTCTTCATATTTTTTAGCCATTTGGTTTTTGAGTCCCTGATACTGCCCATGGAACCAGCTTTTAAGAAACTGAATTTCTGGAAGTAGCTGGTTGCACTTTTTCTTTTTTCTTCTTTTTTTGTATTGAGGGCTGAAGATCAATTAGAGTAGAAAGTGTCTACCCCTAATATGGAGATCTCTTTAGTGAGTGCATCCTTCCCAGTGATGTGATCTTAGTTTTGAATATATTTTGGGATTTATACATCTCTTCAACCTAGTCAGCAGAAAGGATCACACCCAATTGCTGTACTGTAAGGGACAGAAGCACTATTCCTTAAATCAACATCTACAGAGCCAATCATATACATTAAAATGTTTTAACAATTTACCCTTTTTCAGTGAACTAGAAAGACTGTGACACAATATGACTGACAGGTAGACTAGGATATAAGGAATGAAGGAAAAAAGAAGAGGAAAAGAAATGAAAATAACAGAAAGAAAATGAGAAAACGAGAGGAACCAGTTACAAAGTGAAGAGTAAAGAAAAGTAATCAGATTGTTGCTATTTTTGTTTTTGTTTCTTTCTTTCTTTCTTTTTTTTTTTTTTGCTTTTTGGAGACAGGGTCTCGCTTTGTAGTTCAGGCTGGCCCTGAGCTCACTATGGTGCCCAGGCAAGCCGCCGCGAACTCAGCAATCCTCCTGTCTCTGCCTCCCGAGTGCTGGAATTACAGGCGTGAGCCACCACGTCCGGCATTGTGGTATGCGGTGTTGATTGTTGGTGGGCGTGAGTCTCCACGCCCAGCATTATATGTGGTTACCGGGGATCAAACTCAGGTCCTTGCGCTTGCGAGGCAGGCGCCAGAACCACTGAGCTAACCCTCCAGCCCAGATTGTTGCTATTTTTATTATTAGAGTGGAAGACTGGTGGAGAGAAGAGTTAAAAGAATATTGGTGGTAATAGAAAGCATTCAGAAAGAGCAAAGTATTACTAGAGATTGAAAGCTATGAGAAGGTTGGAATCTATTAATATGTTGATATTAAGCTTGTGTTTTAATCCTCTATATACAATTTTGGTGAAATTTATTCCAATTTGTTTGTGAAAGATACTATTTAGATTAAAGCACTGATTTTTACTCTCATTTTTGCATATACAGAATACTGGCATATAATTCGCATATACACCTATTAAATGAAAGGAGAAAAGGAAAATAAAACAAAGAAGAGGAAAAACAATCTACATAGTTACAAAAAACACAAAACTAACCCACACTCTCTGTTCTATTTACACTGCAATCTTGGATTTGATCGGTGAGCTCTTTCCCCTACATTCACAAATGTGGAAGCTCTAATTTGAGGTAGGAGTAGGGACAGACTGGATCTTTCCTGCACCTCTGTACTCCAAAGACCATCACTGTATCCACCAACAACCTTTTTAACTCCCCTTCTAGGTGCACAGTCTACTCCTGTAATTCACTGCACTAGCCCCTCCTATCCTGTGATTTATTTAACTGTCTCCTGGGGCACAAAGAAGGTTGGGGAATCCAGATGGACCTCTGAGCTTGCCTCCCTTCTGTATGATGTACTCTATGTACAGTTTTGCTACTGTGGATGTGGCTAGCTGGAGATTTCTGCCTTTTTCTTATGTGTAACACTTTCAATTGAGTCACAGGAGATGGAGGTGGGCAGGGTACTTGGGCCAGTAGGTGGTCTTTTGCTGATTTTCTAAAGGACTTTCTCCACCTCTGTTCCTTTCCCTCTGTGATCCACTCCACAGCTCTGTGCTCACTTTCTATAAGGGTCTGGTTTAATGTGACACATCATGCCCTCTGGTTAAGCTTGTTTCTCTGGCTCTGTCTCTCTGGCTGTCTCCCTCACTATACTCCACAAAGCTTCACTCCCTAGCCCCAAAATCGGTGTTTAGGACTCAGAACATTCTGCAGCTTGTGCCTCCCTTACTGTACCACCCAACTCACTTTCCTTCTTGCAAACTCCTGAGGTGATTATGGCTCATGAGTCCTTGAAGCTAATGTCTCTCTTGCTCCATTCCACATAACAATCACTTTCCACCCTACAAACTCTGTGGGACCTAGTATTTGGGAGGACAGTGGGGAGTGTCTCCTATGGTGCTGCTCAAATTACCCTTCTCCTCCAGGTCTCACCAGTTGCAATCCTTAGCTCCCACCTATTTAGTTAGCATCTACCCTAAATTTTCAACATTTAAGGCAGTAAAGTTTTCTTCCTATTTCTCCCCTCACATATTTCTGAATCTCCTAGGATTGTTGTTAATTTTTCACTAAATACACTAAATTTCATAAGAAGTATCAACATGCAGAGGAAAAGTAGCATGCCTTTCAGGAAAAACTGAAAAGGACTCCCACACAGAGCAACATCAAGACACAAACTGGCTACACAAAGTATTTCTTCATTCACAGCAGTTGAAAGGTTTATTCCACACAGTAAACATAACCAAACAGCACAAAAAGGGTGCAATATCTGAGTCGTGTGACATAGTTAAGATCACTTACTTACACAATGAGTAGTATGAGAAGGAGAACCTGAGGATTCACACAGGGCACTGAAGTCTATTCTTCAAGGCATCTGAGAGTCTTTCATCGATAGTTAATCCTCAGCTGAGAAACACTTATATTGCTAAATTTGTGTAGCTGGTATCTGTCTTAATTGCTCTTGGTCATGCTATACTGACTGTTAAATATTTTCGTATCAGTAATGCTGCAGTCCACTGGTCTGAGATTGCACCTTGTTGGTCAGGGCTATCTTCCTCATGGGCTCCAGAATATGAAAGTCCACCAAAAGGACTTAAAAGATAAGGGGGAATAAGAAGAGGAGGGGGAATAGAGAAGAGGACCTATCCAATAAGTCATGAAAGAGGACTGTTGGCCAGTTATCTGTACTTCTATAATTCTTTATTAACACTTGGGATAGCACACAAATTTTAAAGTGCCAAGAAAGAATAAATCATGTTATTAACAAATGAAAAGGACCCCCCAAAAAAATCATTACACTCATGTTCAAATCCTGGTTCTCTTTAATTTTATGACTTTGGAGAAGGCATTAACATTCCTGAGAATGCTTCATCCCCTATAAAATGGAAAACCACACTATTTACCTCACACAGCTATTATAAGAATTATATCAAACAATGTATGTCATGATACCTGTTTATAAGACTAGTCAACAAAAACATGTTAATTGAATGTGGGTTCATCCAGTATGGTAGACAGAATCTACTTTTCTGGACTCACAACTAAGAAATAAAAGTTTTAAAGGGAAGACAAAAAACACAGAAGGTTCCAATATAAGACATTAAGGTTCAAATATGTTTCATGTACATGTACCAACTCCCCATGATATACTACAACATAGTAAAAATAAAAATTAATTAAAAAAGAAATTAATGTCACAATCTATAGAAAAGAAAAAGAACTCAGCCATTTAATCTGTCACCTTCTAAGATAATAGGACAAAAGGTTAGCATGAAGGACCAAGAGTTTCAGCTACATAAAAAGAATTTTAAAGTGTAGGTTATTTAGATGAGAAGTTAGCTGGTTCCCACTACTCAGATTCTACAGATCAGAAAAGCTATGTGAGTACTTCTGACTTGGGTTTCCTCACTTGCAAAATTAGAGGGTATTAATGTGAGTCTCTCACAGTCATAAAAAATGGTTCTACTTTAATATGACTTATGGCTGATACACATGGCAAGAATACAAAGGAAAGCCTGGGGGACCTTCAGTGATTATTTATGGTGGGCCGAAAGGAGACCCAATGGCATCATTACAATGTGGTAAAATTACTACTCTGATGTAATAAACAGTCTACCAAGTGATTTTACATGCTTTAAACAGCTTGACAAGTTATTTACAACTAGGAAACTATCTAACATCTAGGTCACCCATACATGTACGTACAATTAAGGGACAATTAAATATTCTAATGCATGATATCAAACACCATGTTCATCTTTTGAAGAAAATGCTACAGATATTTTTGATACTAGCTTTTGCTCATGAGATATTCATACTTTCAGAGCATATGAAGATTGAGAGAAATGCTAAAAATATGAGCTGGTCAAAAACGCAGTGTGTTTAAATTTTAAAATTATTACAATAATTTCACATTAATCCCTTCAAAATACTCCCCATTGCTTTAAACATACCTATTCCATTGTTCTTGCCACTTTCTGAGACACTCCTGGATGTCTTCTTTCATTGCTGTCTTTATGAAGTGTGGTCTAAATTTGGTCAATGTTTCTGCCCAGGGCTCATCCAAAAGAAAGGCAGGCTTATAAAAATGTTCTGTGTTTGTCTTCTTCTACCTTATTCACTAGATCTGAAACAGTATGACTTCTAGCTCTGCCTCCACGTCAAGATGACCATGAAAGGTTACATTCTGAATGGATTCAAGACGTTGAGGCAGTGCAACTTAAGATATGAATCAGGACATCCAGCAAGGACTTCAGAAAGTGACAAAAATGATAGGATAAGCAAGCAAGCGGGCATGTTCTGAAAGGGTTTATTGGCAATGCTTTTTACTGTACTAAGTATTTATAGTTTAAACATTCACTGTATTTTTTTGGTTACATAGCATATTTAAATTGTAAAGGGATTAATAAATTTGCATATTCTGGACAAAAATAAGATTTCTATGCATCTGTTATTAACAGTTTACCCACAAAGGGTATGATATTTTCACATAAAAAGCAATTCATTATGTTTCTGAGTGTCACCCCTAGAGCCTCGTGCAGGGGGTGTGGAAGATGACTGGATTATGGGGTGTAGTGAGTGGCTTGCTGTGAGGGAGCAAGATCTGGTTAGGGCATCACTGGAGGCATGAACACTGCAAAGCAAATGTTTCAGACAAATGTTTTTTCAGAATGTTTTCTCTTTCCCTGGCTCCACTCTTCTCTCTCTGCTTCCTGTCCATCATGAGATAAGCAGCTTTACCCTGGACAGGCCCTTATACCGTATCTTTCTGCCTTGGGGCAAACTGTGAAAGCACTAAAATGTCTGTGAAAGTCTAAAAAATGTGAGTCAAAATAAAACTCTTTGTCGGCTTTGCATGTCAGGCATTTTGTCCCAGCAACAAGAAAGTAACGAAGAATCACTGATGTGCACTTCTCTTCACAGAACCACCCTTCTAGTCAATAAGGACCAATGCATTGTTTTTGCCACTCACTGAGGCAGACTGCCCTATCTTTCCATTTCTGTCCTCCTCTTTCCCCAAGTCTCATCATTCACCCAATCTTAGCCACATATATTTTGCTGAACCAATTTGAGGATTCAATTTCCTGCCTTAAATACACAGATCATCAAAAAAGCTAAAAACTTTGTATAAAAGAAAGCTCTGTCTGAAACATTTGCTTTGCAATGTCAAACTCGCTAAGGCTCATTGATGTAAAATAAATCTCATTAACTGCAAGTCAGAGTAATTGCCTCGAACACTTCTAATCTAGACAGGCATGATGGAAGACATCTATAGCTTTCTTTCAGAGAGAGTTTGGGGCATTTATATTTTTTGTCAAAACACTAATCAGAAAAGTCTGATGCTTATATCATATGTGAAGTACTTAAATTCTTCGTTTTGGCGATTTTAAGGAAAGGCTTCTGGAACTAAGCAATTTTATTTTTAGGTATCAGAACATGAGATTAGAAGTTGAATGTAGCTTGGACTTTCAGAGGCAAGGCAGGAAGATCCAAGTTGGAGCCCAGCCTGGGCAACTTGCTGCCTTAGTAAAACTCTTTCTCAAAATACAAAAGGAAAAAAAAGGCTGGGGTTGTAGCATATGGAAAGGGCCTGGGTTCCATTCCTGGTATGGGAGCGGGGTATGCAGTTCTAACCCGAGTCAGGAATCAGCGGCTTCAAAACCACAGAGCACCCTCCTGTTACAGCTCAATAGAGGTGGAGATAGCTGCTCCACTCTCCAATTATGACACGTGACCAGGATCACCTAGAGACCAATAAATGGCATCTCTTTTTCACCTGTGTATGAAGTATTTTCACTTATAGATGGATAATAAATTTATATAAAATTGATTCTACAACAGTTCATTCGAGTATGTGTAGAAATGTCAGTATGACTGAGAGTAAGAATAAAACATCATCTGGGTCACCATAATCATCACTGTTGTTGCTCTGTTTGCTTTTGTAGCACTAGGCATTTGTATCACACTGAGCTACATCCCTCCAGCACTACCCTGTTATTAAAGACAAGGTCTTGCTAAGTTGCTGGGACAAAAAAAATGCAATACCAAAAACTTATATAAGAGGTTTATTTTGGCTCTTTGAAATTTCTGGTCCAAGGCAGTAAAAGCCTGGACTCAAACTTGCCATCCTCCTGCCTCAGCCTCCCGCAGTGCTGAAATCATCACCATGGATCATTACACCCAGCTTTATTTTACAACAGCTTTCATAGTCCAATTTCACGTCAGTATAAGAACTGTGACTTATACTCCTTTAGGCAATGTGAGAAGCATATATAGTGAGAAATTTAATAATCATTCAAAACAATTCATACTAACTTTATATGAAGTGGAAGACACACATACACAATTACCTGACAGGCAATCTGCACGAGGTAGACCAGCTCTTTAGATTCACAGCCATTTTTCATTACTTCATTCTGTTCTTCAGAAAGTGAAAGCTATGCCATAGAAAAAAAGGGAAACACAAGGAGATAAAGACACGATTAAGGAACAAGAATAAACCAAACACCTGGACCCTCACGTTAACTAAAGTTAAGACATGCTTCTTTAGAATTTTATGACATGAAGTAGAAAACTGAAGTATTCAGGACCTTAATAAAACAACACAGTTCTAGGAATTGTCTTAGTACCATACATCTAACTGTGCGCAACTTCGTTATGGGAGTAAGTGAAACACTCAGGTGCAGGTCTTCACTGAATGACTTAGTACACACATTACGAGCAGGCACTGAAGGACAATATGACTTCAGAGCTCTAAGATGCTCCGACTGCACCACACACTGCACTGGCTTCCAGAGCAAAAGCGAAGCACACTCACCATGTGGACCTGCTCCCTTGGTTTGATTCAATTTGTATTTAAATGAGCTGTCAAGCCATGAAAGGTTAGGGGCCTCATATGAAAAACAGGTTTTTGCATTTTATTGAAAAATTAGGAAATCTGGAATATGTGGCCCACATTCTAAAATGGCAGTAAGAGTTGATTAGTGAACATTACCTTTTAACTCTTTTTTTTTTTTTTCTTTTTGGAGGGTAGCGGGAATCAAACTCAGAACCTCATGCTCACTAGGCAGCATATGCCACTGAGGAAAATCCCTAGCCTATCATCACCTTTCAAAATGTTTGTTATTTTTATCAGTGTGTGTTTACTTTATGTAATGATTATATCCCCAGTGTTACATGTACATATCACATGTTAATTCTTTTTCCTTCTCTTTCTCTTTCTCTCCTTAGTCCTCCCTCCAACTCCCAGTCTCCTTTTTTTTTTTTTTTTTTTTTTTTTTTGAGACAGAGTCTCACTTTGCACTTTAGGCTGGCCCTGAGCGCACTATGTAGCCCAGGCAAGCCTTGAACTCAGCAATCCTCCTGCCTCTGCCTCCCGAGTGCCGGGATGACAGGCATGAGCCACCACACCTGGCTCCCAGTCTGCCTTTTAAAAAGCTCCATCTCCATACTTCCTTTTTTTTATTCTTTATCTATAGTTTGGGTGTCTCATATAAGAAAAATTCTACAGTTTTTAAGCTTGTAAGTCTGATTTATTCCCTCAAGGTGCATAAATTTCCCTACATATGACTCAGTTTTATCCTTCTTTATGGGAAAGCAGTATTCCACTGTGAATAAATACATTTTCTTCACCCATTCATCTGAACATATAGGCTGTTTCCAAGATTTAGCTATTATCAAATGTGCTGTTGCGAACATGGTTATGCATCTATCACTCCACTATGATGTGTTTAACTCTTTGGGGAAGGTAATTAGAAGGAGAAGAGCTCAGTCAAATATAATTTCTATTGTTAGTTTTTTAGGGATCTCCACACCGACTTTCATAGTAGTTGTACTAGTTTATAGGCTCACTAACAATGCAGAAAGATGTCTTTTACCCACAGCCTCACCAGCAGTTGTTATTATTTATTTTTTTGGTGATGGCTATTGTTATTGGAGTAAGGTGGACTCCCAGTAGTGTCTGTCTTTGCATTTCTCTAAGGTCCAGAGGTGCTGAACATTGTTTCACATATTCACTGGCCATTCATAGCTCTTCTTCTGAGATGTGTATATTCATTTCTGTTGCCCATGTTTAGACTGTGTGATCATCACGTTTAAATGATGGGCATATACTCCTCAGCAGGATGGATGATTCTTCCTTTTCTACCAGCACTTGGCTGAGTATTAACTGTCTTGTTTACCATGCTTTGTTTTTCTACCCCACTTACTTTATTCACTTATATTACATACCTGTCCCATCCTTTAGTTCAAACTTGCAATGTCTGTTCCAAAGAGGGCAACCCTGAGTTCAGAATTACCAAAAACTGGCCATGTAGTACTGATCAACCTGTTTAGTTTCTCAAACACAAACATGGGGATGATAAAACTGTACCTGCTCTCAATTTATAGATACTCAATATGATGGGACACAGAAAATGCTGACCCAGGTGTCTAGTATTCAGTAAACACTTAATACTGTAAATATAATGTATCACTGTAGTGAATGCCAAAAGAAAAAGAAGGCTGATGAAGATACAATATATAATTAGGGAAATAATTCCAGTGGAAGTTATTTTTTTAAGCTTAGAGGTATTAAGTAGAAGTAGCTCACAGAATAACAATCACTTTCCTAGTAACTAAAATAAACTACAGTTACTGCAAAATCAGAACTCAAAAATCAAATACAAGAGTAAAAAGAAACCTACAAATGAAAGTTTCCTGAACCATGATAGGGGCAAAGATATCAGAGGAGGAGCATCTACCTGAGACAGGAGGAAGAAAAACTACCAAACCTTGACTTCTTGCAGACTACAATGGCAAAGTTATATTAAAAGCTGCCCCAGTAGCTGGGTCCATAAGCTGAATTCCATGGAGTTCACCGAGGGTACTGCTAGTGTTAGTGCATCAACACCAGGGGAGAGCAAAGCAGGGAGACCAGCCTCTGAAGAGTAGGGTTGTCCCTAAGCATGGCAGCTCACCTCCACAGACTGGGACCGGGACAGAGAAATGGGGACATCACCTTCAAGGTGCTCAGGACATGCAACTGCAGAAGACAGAAGAGCCACAGAAAAGCCAAGGGAAAAACCCAAGGAGACTTCACAGTCCTTCACAGGACAGTACAGAGACTGTGTAAGGTCCGAGTGCAGAGCCTGTATGATTGGCAGAAATGCCAGATCAAGAACTTGTTAGTCTGAAGACTGGGAAAAGGGCCAACCCATATCTAGAAATAAATATCATGTATTTCAGCTTTAACTATCTTTTATATAACAGATTTCTACAAAAATCACAAAATGTGGAAGGAATATGACCCAAGTCATGAAAATATAGAGCAAAATAAAACATAGCTAGAAATAAACCATATATAAAAATAATAAGAGAATATAGATTCTGACATTCTGAAATTTAGTTGAGCAGGTAAACAATGTCAAAGGGCACATGGGAAGAAGGTTCTAGAAAGGAGGAGTGGGAGCACAGGAATCCATCTCCCCACCCAGACAGCAGTGCACTGGCAGAAGCTGTCTGCTGTAACTATTTTGGGGCCCTGGTATCTACTAAAGGCTTGGACAGGAATGCTGTGGCTGATCTCCATCGCTCTCAGCCCCCATCGCCCAGATCCAGCTCTGTGTAGCAGGTGTGCCTGGGTTTCTGAAGCATCCTCCACACACCTTACAGAAGCCAAAGCCAGGGGGAGCAAAAGGACCCTGCCCTCTAGGGCTGGGCAGAAGAATCTGATGAAAACTCAGGTCGTTATATACACATGTCTGAGTCTGCATGTGAAGTTAGTGAGTCTGTATTACTTCAAAATAAAGGCAAGGATTTATTTCTTTCTCAGTGTCAGTACAATCTGTGCTAATCACTAGAAGTGATTTACATTTTACACTTATCTTAGCCAAAAGGCCGAGAAGCAATAGAAGTGATTTACATTTTAAACCTGAAATCAGCAACAACCCTACAGAAAACCAGACAGAGCACTGACTTCTAAATAAGGGCTTTTAAGATGAACCATTTTCTTTTGTAACTACAATTAGAATATATAATATTCATCAAAAAACATACACATGTCCATTATTGTTGTTACTGTGGTAAGAGAACTTTATTTATTTTTATATCAGCTTATATTATGAGAATGTATTGAGTCAGTTTGGGTTCTATCAGTCCTCTACACTTGTTCTTGAACATCTTTCACATCAAGGTTTGTAGTTGAAAAGTTTACTATGAAAAGTCAAAACAAAAAGTATTTGTTTTCACAGAATAAAGTCACTGAAATGTAAAAGAAGTTATCTGATGAGATGCAAGATAAGAACTTTTCAAAATTCAAAAAACTCAGGAAGACCCAAAATAGGAAAAATCAGCAACAAGGATATGAAAATTATACTTTTAAACAACAGTAAAAATGTTTTCAATCTTTAAAGCAGAAACACATATTATTGAAGGTGGAAATGACAACTAAATTCAATCAGAAAAATGACAGGAATCAAGACAAAAGAAAATATTTTGTAAATTCTCAAAGAAAAGATGTCAATATGTCTCAAAAGAAACCTTCACAAATTTAAGCAATATAGACATTCACAAATGACAAAAGTTGAGAGAATTTGTCTTTAATAGACTGACTCTGGAAAAGTTAAAAAAACAAAATTCTTCAACCTAGAGAGAAATGGAACCAGACAAAACCCCAAACTGCAGGAAGTAATGAACAGTTCCAGAAATTTAAATATGTAGGTAAATACAATACATTTAACTTCTGAACAGTAACAGATGGAACAGGGTAAGAATATGTTCAAGTTCTGAAAAAAACTGAGCAAGACTTTGTTTATAACTAAACTACTGCTAAAAAATAAGAAGCACAAAAAAGAACCATTTTTCTGACAAAGAAAACCTGAGGGTTCCCATTAACAAAATTTCACTAAAAGTAGTTCTGAAATATGTGCTCGAGAAGCAGAAAAGAGACTTTAGGAGCATAAACTAAGGTATAAAGCAGAAATATTGAGGAAAGAATTCAGCAGATTATCTAAAAAAATTTAACAGTTTGAACACAATTATGATTATTTACTATAGATAAAATGAAACTATCATGTGGACAACATTTACCTGGAAAAAAGGAATAATCACAGCTAAAATGTTTCAGGTGCTAAGACTACATGACAGAGGGAGTAAAGAGTGATAAACTTTAGACATTAAGTTAGCTATTCAAGTTAAAATTATAATTTAAAGAATAGGAAAAAACATACATAACTTCCAAACCAGAAAGAGGGAGGTAGTATTTCTAAACTTAAAAAAAATACATAAGAAATGAAGGCTAGAAATAATATCGATCTTCTGAGGTAGAATTGGGGAGGAAAGGATGAGGAAGGAGTATAAGTCCAAAAAGCAGCATGAAGATAGAACAAAACAGGAAGACAAAAACCCTAATATGAGACGAGATGGAAATGGCATCTATAAAACAGTAACAATGCAGGCCTGGCCATAACCAGTCCTTGTCTCAGTAATAGCCTTGATGAAGACAGCCTCTTTTAGGTGTGGAACCTTGGCTCCACGGTGGAGGAGCAGAGACATCTTTTTCACAAACCACTTGCTTGTGTTGCCTATCTGTCTAAGGGCTCCCTGAAGGACTGAGGTAAGGAGTTCATCTATGATTCATATAATGTGGAACTTATGCAGAAAAGACAAGCACCAACCTCAGTAATCAAACAACAATCCTGTAGCCACCTTGAGCAAAAAAACTGCAACAGAGATACAAAATAGACAACCTAAAGCCAAAGAGGAAAAGTAGAGGAGAAAAACTCTTTAGGTAATTAGGGATATGTGGAAGTATCAGTATACACTCAGGTATTTTAAAAGCAAGCAGATGACCAGAATACACACTCAGGAGTTGAGAAGTCCCCTACTGAATTTTTAGCTTACCCGAAGGCCAAGTGCGACAGGGAAGTAAAGCTCAACCAGCAAAGATTGAGGGATGAGGAAGTTTCTCAGTACAGAGGAAACACCCATTGATTGCTAGAAGCAGCTCATTTGCTCCAAGAAAACAGCTGACAAAACACTACCTGAATACAAAGGAATAATGATTTCTATGTGACATGGAAGATAGTCTTCATAGAATGAACCTGCCAAAACTAAATGTAGTTTAACAACCAAAAACAGTAAATACTGAGGAGAACGTGATTACCTGAGTTACTACATTATAATATTCAATTGTCCAGTATTCCACAAAAATGTCAGAAGCTATTTCAATAAACAAGGAAATGTGGGCCACTCATAGGCAAAAAAAAAAAAAGTTGTCAGATACTGTGTCTTACTTCACAGAACTTTCAGTGGACCATAATGGAGATACAAAAAGCTCACAGAAATCATGGGTAAAAAAAAAATAAGGAAATCAGAAAAAATAATGAATGAAAGACTACAAATATCAATATAGAAAAAGTATAACACGGGACAAAATAAATTCTAGGGCTGAAAGTAAGGCAAATTGTCTAAATGGCTCAATACCAGATTTGGGTAAGAGGAAGAAAGAATAAGCCAACTTAAAGCTATGACAATGAAATTAAACAACTGAAGAACAGAAACATTTTTTTTAATTTTACAGTGTCTATGAAACTTGTGAGATATCATAGTCATAAAATCCAACTCTTGGATTTGTGTTATACAAATCCAAGAAGAAAGTGACAAATTATATGAGAGATGATGTCTGAAGTCATTCCAAATTTGATGAAATACATAAATCTACATGTCCAAAACCCTCAATGAATTATAAGTAGGATGAACCCAAAGAGACCCATACAATACCTTACAATCAAACCATCAAAAGACAAAGTCAAAGAGAGACTCAAGAGGTAATCACTTGAGATCCAAAGATACAAACAGGTTGAAAATGAAAGGACGAAAAATATATTCCACATAAATAATAACCAAAAAGAACAATGATAGCTGTATTATTATATAATATAGACTTTAATTCAAAAACATTTGTAATTCCAATTTAGTTTTTCTTTTGTTACCTTTGTTTCTGGTGCCAAAGTAAGAAATTACTGCCCCAAATAATATTCTAAGGATTTGTCAGTATGTTCTCTTCTAAGTTTTATATTTTTGGTCTTAGGTTTGTTTTGAGTAAATTTTTGTAAGATATGAGTCAAACTTTGTTCTCTATGTATAAATTGCTTTCCCAGCAATATTTGTTAGAAACATTGTATTTTTTCATTGAATGGTCATGACAATCTCACTAAAATTCTGACTTGATGGTAAAAAAAAAAAAAAAAAAGGAAACAAAACTTGTGTATACAGGGTCGAGGTGGTGGTAGGGTGGGTAGGGGAAGGGGAAAAATGAGAATTAAGTTGTGTCATATATTGGTACAAATTCTCAATGTGGAGTGTATTTGGGATATGTATATATAATGTACCCATAAAATGTATCAATTAAGGGCCAGAGGGTTAGCTCAGTGGTTCCGGCGCCTGCCTCGTAAGTGCAAGGTCCTGAGTTCGATCCCCGGTAACCACATATAATGCTGGGCGTGAAGACACGCCCACCAACAATCAACACCGCATACCACAGTGCCGGACATGGTGGCTCACGCCTGTAATCCCAGCACTTGGGAGGCAGAGACAGGAGGATTGCTGAGTTCGCGGTGGCCTGCCTGGGCACCACAGTGAGCTCAGGGCCAGCCTGAACTACAAAGCGAGACCCTGTCTCAAAAAGCAAAAAAAAAAAAAAAAAGTACCAATTAAGAAAAAGAAATTAAAGAACAAATCTCACCCCAAAAAAAATTTCTACTGAATATATATGTGAGGTTTCATTTTGGGCTCCTTTATTCTATCCCACTTGTCCAAATTTATGTCGGCACAACACTGTTTTGACTACTGCTGCTTTCTGAAATCAGGACGCTAAGTCCTACAACTGTGTTCTGTTTAAGAAGACTGTTATGGCTACTTAGAATTACTTAAGAAGTCACATAAATTTCAGGATGTGTTTTCTACTTATGCCCTCCCCAACCAAATGTCACTGGGGTTTTGAAAAGGATTTCACTAAACATGCAGGTTGCGTTGGGAAGCATATTATTGAGTCTTCTAATCCACAAACATGAGATATCTTTATATTTAATTCCTCTTTAATTTCTCTCAGTAACATTTTGTAGGACCCAGTGCCCAGTCTTTGACTTTTCTGTGATTTTCACTGTTACTGGTTTTTCTCTAATTTGGTCTTCTGATCCCTTTTTTGAAAGTAGCCATGAAACATGACAGTCACTGTCTAGGAGAAACCTGGCTAGAGAGAAGTTTAGGTTGAAGTGGGTGGAAAAAGACAAGATCCCAGAAAGGTCACATGTGCCAGAAAATGGCGCTCAATAAGCAGATGAAACGTTGTGTGTGAAACAGGGGACCTGTGGCCCTACATATGTATTAAAATTCATGAGCATTACCCCTGAGGCTTTCCCAAAGGATTATGGGTTGGCTAATTTAAAGAAAACATATTTAAAAGGCAGAACCTACCTCCCCAGTGCTAATGTTGGCCTTCAGGTTCTGCTGTAGGTAGCAGTGGCACAATGTGCATGCCCTGTAGTCACTAAGTCCCAACTGTGTTCACCCACATGGAGAGGGGTAGTTTTAATGAGGCCAATGGCAATGGAATACAGAGGCTTCACAGGACTGAGGCCTAAAAATGGATTCCAGGCAGCATTCATAGTAAAAGAACTCATAACATGTGTCCTTGGTTAATTCTTTGGCATTTTTTAATGCTGTTGTATATAGAACTGTTTTCCTAATATCCCTTTCAGATTATTGTTAGTATATAGAAGGCAACTGATTTTCAGTCACCAATTTTGGTGATTTTTTTTTATTAGTTCTGACAGCCGATTTGTGGAATCTTTAAGATTTCTACATACATGATCATATTACTCATGAACAGAGAACATTACATTACTTCTATTACAACTGTAATGCTTTTTTTTTTTTTTTTTTTTGAGAAAGGGTCTTGCTTTGTAGTTCAGGTTGACTCTGAGCTATGTAGCCCAGGCAAACCTCCAACTCAGCATCAGCAGTCCTCCTGCCTCTGCCTTCCGAGTGCTGGGATTACAGGCGTGAGCCATCACACCTGCCTGGCATTGTGGTGTGTGGTACTGATTGCTGGTGAGCATGAGTCATCATACCCGGTATTACAACTGCAATGCTTTTTAAAGCCTTTTTCTTGCTTAAATGCTCCACCTAATTTGTCTAATACTATGTTGAACAGAAGAGGTAAAAGAGGACATGCTTATTCATTCCTATCATCAGGGGCAATACTTTATGTTACTGAATATATGCTAACTATGGATTTTCATATATACTTTCTATGCCACTGAAGAAATTACAGGAACTGGTTTCCACACAGTATTCTGAACCACCCTTGCACCATACTGGACTGAAGGAAATGTTCTGGAGATGACTAGTGCTAACAGCTGCACAATGATGTTAATATCCTCAGTGTCACTGAGTTATACACTTAAAGCTGGCTGGTGTGCCCCTTCTCCAAAAGGAAATTCATCACCATATAGTCTACTTTCCAAAAAGGTCAAAAGAAGGCTCTAAGAAATGTTAAATTTAAAATACAAACTTACATAGATAAAAATGTGTTATTTATCCATACAAGTAAACATTATTCAATGATAAATAATAATGAAGTATTAACATAGGCTCTAAATTGAATGAACTCCGAAAACATTATGCTAAGTGAAAGAAACCAGTCATAAAAGATCACATATTGCATTGTATGATTCCACTTCTATGAAACACCCAGAGCAGTCAAATACACAGAAAATGAAATATTTTATAGGCAGTTCAGGACTGGGGGAAGAAAGGACAGGGTCAGGAAGAGAATGTCACCACTAATTTTTTTCTGGGGGTTACAAAATGTTCTCAAATTGGAATTTCCTAATGACTACTGTCAATGTACTAAAAACTAAGGAATGATACACTCTATGTGAATCAATCTTATGGTACATAATATAACTCAAAAACAAATTTTAAAAGTAATTTAAAGGTGAAAAACTCACATTCCTATAACAAGTAGAATCTAATTTTAAGAATACAATAAAAACTACAAAGAGCTTAAAAATTAAACAAAGTACGTAGAGTATCAGGAAATTACCAAACAATGAAAGATATGAAGGAAAATATAAATACATGCAAATTAATATTTAAAAAGTATTTTAAATGCAGTAATTATAATTCAGTTAACCCATAAATTAAATTCAATTCCTATTAAAATTTCAACAATTGTTTCTTCCCAAAGGATTTTCCAAGGCGAATCTAAAACGTATATGAAAGGCAGTGAATGGGCCAGAATTAACCAGCATCAGTCTGAAGGCAGGAGACATGTATGACCAATGAAAACTTAAAAATCACTGAGAAAAGGAAGTACTACTCAGTCTATATTGTAACATCATTAGGGAAAAAAGATTCCTATCAAATTCAAGTGAATTACATGAATTAAACACATAAGTGTGAAAATCAACAATAATGGCAAAAGAAGCAAAAGAAAATATCTATGTCTACAAGACAGCAAAGAATTTCTTAGCTAAGACATGAAAACAGAAAAAGAAGGGACTGATAATATGGACTACATTAAACTGAAATGCTTGGTCATAAGCCAGTAATGGAAGAGGAGGACCTAAATCCAGCATATTAAGAAGTACCCATGTGCTCGCTTTGGTAGCACATATACTAAAATTGGAAGAAGTACCCAAAACTGGGGGGGGGGAATACTATTTGATGGAGGAATAAACAAGCACTGTTTCACTGAAATATGGTGCTCAACTTCAAAATGGAAGGAAAATATAACAGATTTCCTCACTGACATATTCTCTTTCTCCTGAATACCCAAAGTAAACCAAGTGCACAACCATTTACCCAGCCACCCAACCTAATCAAACTAGACTTTTCTACCTCTTCTCCTTTCCTTGTGCTATCTTTTTATAGTCCCACACTCCAGATCCAACTGGAACCTGAGTGATTCATCTCTCCTGCTTCTCAAAAACATGTCTCTCCCTACTTTCAGTTTCCTTTCTGCTGCTACTTCTCTAGCTCTAAATGATCTCTCTCCATTTCCCATTACACATGGGTCATGTTACTCTTTCAAAAATCCTGCAATACTTTCCCAGCTCCTACTAAAACAACTGAGAAGTAAGGGTTAAATACCTTACATGATCACTGAAGACCTCGATAGCTATAATCCAAGTATCTTCCAAACCATATATCCTTACAATCTTTCTCCCTATTCATCCTCTGCCCTCCCATGTACCCTGCCTATTTTATTTTCCTTGCCTGGATATTCTTCACTTCTGCCTACAAGCACCCTTACACTTACTACATTTTCCTTATGTTTACTGCTTTCTTCCCCTGAGGAAAGACTATACTTTGTCAGTGATGCTCACATAGATACTTCGAATATAGAAAGTACTTAAGAAAACCATGTGAAATAAAACTAAGTTTTAACATATTCTGCACACAAGTCTGATACAATACCTGAACCACATGCACTACAAGTTCAAACTATGAAAGACTGAGATATCTTGACTACAATTTACCTGTGCTCAATTATTTAAATAATTTTCATTTCCTTCAATTTAACCACACCATGGTCTTTTCTCTAATAGGAATAGCAACTAGGATTTTGAAGACTCATATTTATAAATTCTTTTCAAATCTATCTTTGGAGTTTATGTTTTGTGTACTGACTTCACAGTTCTATCACTATGGAAACCTATCACAATTAGTGTTATCATCTTTTAAAATATAGCTTTATTCAGCAAGCCTTCAGATGTTCGGAAATGTTCCTTTCTCTACATGGAGAATGAGGATATGTAGTACAGGCCATTATAAAAATATACCATCCCACCCACATCAAAACCATTTATCGAAGCCTAATAAAAAAGACTACAAAGGGCAGAGAAGAATTCTCCTTTCATTCATGTTCTTTAATCCTAGAGCGGTTGCAATTTCACTTTATCATACCTAAGGAGGCTGTAAACAAGTTTCCTTTTATCTTAGTAGTAGATATGAAGACATGAAAAATCATCTGTTAGACTGTATTATGTGGTTCATGCAACCTGCCTTTACCTCTTACTTTTACTCAGCACAGAAACTACTCAGCTCCTTGGTAGGACTTCTAGATGAAGTATCCGATTTGTTCATCTCTAAACACTACAATCACTCTCAGCTCAGCATGATGCCCACAGTATCAAGAATGCAGGGAAATGAGACTGAAGGATACAAAAGCGGAGTCATATCTCTCATCTTACTGTTGTTCAAGCCAGAAAAAACTTCCTGAAAGTTTCCATATTTCTGCATGCCACCATGCCACAGGCTTTCTTAGCAAAGAAAGAAGCACTCAGGTTAAAAGATGACTGAATAATAACAGAAAAAATAAGCCTCCTCCTCAGAGATACAAAGTCTTTAATCTCTCCCCTAAGCCATATGTTGACATTTTAGGGTGTGTGTGAAACAGTGATCTTTATTTCTTTTTCTCAGAGATTTATACACATTCCAGACCAAATCTCTACCTCAGGAAAGGAGAATGGACAGAAATGCTGGTTATCCCAAATAATCTTTAGGTTCTGCAACTGCAGAGTCCTCTGCTATGACACAAAGTCTCATGGCAAGCATAGGGTGTGTCTGGTCCTCACAAAACTGCTCTGTGGAAATCTGGGGCTCAGTGAACCAACACAAGATACCCTGTGGTGTAAATGGAAGGCCTCTCTCTGCTCACCTGCTGAGGTTGAGGCAAGGGGAGAAGAAAGGGTGAAAGACTGACACATAGCTAGGTTTGTGTATTTCAGTAATCATGGCAGACCAACTAATTAGCTTATGAATAGGGTAAAAATCACAGATCTTGCACAGTTTCAGACTCAGTAATACTAATTTTCACATATATTCAGTTAAATTCCTGTAAGTGAATAGCATATGCAACTGGCATTTGGCTGAAGATAAAAGTTTTACTTTTGGAAATACTTTCACAACTGGATCATCTCAACTAAGATAGAGTTAACCCAGTCTTGGATGGTAACAGCACAGGTAGCCCACTATCCGAACATTTTGTTTCAAATCCTCCATGCAAATGACAACAATTTCTTAACTTAGGGGGAAATACCACAGAATGCACCAAAAATTAGGGCTCAAGCTTTTATCAGAGATATAAGGAAAACTAAACTTTTTGGGTTAGGCTGAGAAAATGTAAACCATTACCATGGTTTTTGTTTCAAAACAAAACATGCAGTTACACATGTAATATGTAGGTATTTTTAGCCAAAAATGTCTACAAGTATAAATATAAATCATGCAAAGTGTTGTTATTTTAACAAATAAGGGAAAGAACCCTTACATTAGTTAATTCCCTCTTATGTATGATGGAAGTTCAGAATGAAAGAAAGCATTTTGTGAAGTCCACTCTGCTGCCTCAATCCTGTCAACCCCTAGGGCAGCAGGACAAGTGCAACACCAGACAGACTCAACTTCATCCAAGCACTGCCTGGAATGTCTGCCTTTCTCTGAAACACAAAAATGTATTGAGCAGTCTAGCTTAATTTTTATTATCAGTTTATTTAATTCTCACAGCACTCAGTGAGTAAACTGGAAACAGAGAATGACACTTTTTGTATTCCTATACTTCATTATTTTTATACTCAGGTGAAATTTCACTACCTCTTTTCAAGCTGTCCTCTCTCAAGCAAGGATATGTCTAGTGATAAAAAGCTGTATCTACATTTCTGACCACCTTGCACACTGCTTTCCTATAGAAAGCTCAAGACAAAAGTTTGTACTTTACCCACACCATAGAACTGTCAAAGTTCAGCTTTCAGGCTAATGCTTTATAGGAAACTAGATAAAAGGGAAAATGTCAATTCACAGCTGCAGATAGATAACCAGCCAGATGATAAATCAAATGTAAATCAAACATCTCCATTGTAATATACTGCCCAGTAGATGGCGATGTAATACAAAACACAGAAGACCTTAGTATCTCTCACTGCAGGATACACTGGCCACTGCTTTTTGGATGCTGGCAGATTTTTCCATCTTCTTATTGAAAAAAAAATGTACTCTTTGAAATGTATGGGGGCAACTGAGACACTACAATGAAAAGAATCAGTGCACCTAAGATAATAAATGCATATAATTTAAAATTAGTCATACTAAATAGCAATCACCTTTTCTTTGCTTTTAATTTCTCTGAACAACATATAATACATGTATAAATCAAAACCTATAGAACTTGGCTAAAGTACTACCCAGAGGAAAGAAAAAGCTTAAATGTATTTTATGAAATCTAGGGGTAGAGTGTAGTTCAGTGGTAGAACATGTTTAGAATATGTGAGGCCCTGTGTTCAATACCTAGCACCCCCAGAACAATTTAATAGCTGAAAACAAATAAACTATTAATACAACAGCATTTTATTGCTCTAAAGAAAAGAATCAATAAAGTGCATAATGATATTGGCCACTGTTGGTTTATACCAAATTAGTTTTCGACAGGCACATTCTAATAGGTAGGTACATGTTTATATTATCAACTCTTTCCTGGAAAAAAAAAAGTCAACTTTAATTCAAGCAGCAAGGGAAAAATACAGATTAATGGTATGAAAAATAAATAAAGACAAAAAAGTCTCTTAATACTTTTAATAAAACTACAAGCTGGTTCTCTGGTTTAAAAAATAGCTTTAAGAATATCTTGTGTAAAAATCCATAAATTTGGAAAGCCACATTAAATAATTTTCTTAATACAAATTTTTAAAGTTGATCTAAAGAAACAACAAAGAACTTACTAGATCAATAATCAAATTGTATGGTACAATAGTAATTAAAGATTAAACCCAAAAGTTTTAACATGAAAGTTCTATAAACCTTCAAAGTACGGGTAATTCAATTTATATAAACTTTTCCATCATATTTTTAAAAATTTAAATCTTTATTGGTACCATACATCGTGATAACACACAATATTGAGAATTTGTACCAGCATATAACACAACTGTCTCCACCATATATTTCTTTAAACAAAGAAGGAGGAGGAGAGACCATTGAAAATTTCCAAAACTTAAGGTTCTTAAAATTCAGGTCAACATCACTACATAACACAGATGAGAAAATTATATCAGAGTAGACTAAAATAAAAAGAATTTATTTTTAAATATACATAAAAAATAGCACAATGTATCCCAGGAATGTAAAGACGTTTGAATAAGCTATTTCTATGACAAAAGCAATTCTTCTGTTTATACTAATGTTAAACATTGCTTATTCAGATTCTATGGAAAGAGACTAAAATAAGAACACAATTCTCTCCTCACCATGCTATCATACCCCTTTTCATCTTTTCTGTCACAATCCCAGTTCCTTAAATTGGAGCTCATAGTTCATCTATAATTTTTTTCTCTGAACGAACAACAGCTACACTCTGTGTCCAGGCTTTATAGCACCTTTACAGTGTGAAGAAGAGGAAAGCAGGACCAAGACGAGCTGAGGAGGCCCACAATGGTTAAATAGCATGGTGCAAAGAAACACTGCCAGCTGGCCCACCATTCCCACCCGCACTCTTCCACGCATAGTGATGCCACTTCACAAACGGAGTCACATGTGAAAGTACCGGAATTTTAGCAAGATGATTACATAAATTGCCTAGGGTCACTACCAGAAAGGAGTTGAAATAGGATTTGAACAGATCTGTGCACTCTACATTACGTGTTGCCAACCCACTGGAAAAAAATTTGTACATATTTAAGAATCCCATTTGACCTGTTATTCCCCTGCTAGGGATATACAGCAAAGAATGAAGATTCATGTCATAGTGACATATGTGCACCCATGTTTATAGCAGCTCAGTTTGTGACAGCTAAATCTCAGAAACAACCCAAATGCCCATCAACTGGAGACTGGATAAAGATGTGGGGGTTTTTTTATATGTAAAATGGAGTATAACTTTGCCATAAAGAATAAGTTTGAGTCATTTATATTCAAATGGACACTTTGAGAATATACTCATAAGTGAAATAAATAGGTCATAGAAGTATAAATACCATATCTTTTCTCTGTTATAAGAATCTGAAGATGTAAATGAGTTCTAGAATGTATGATAGATATTGTGGAATAAAAAACATTCAAAGGGAAAGGGTAGGGGTATGTAATGAAAGGAAAGAAAAAATGTGATGGCAAAAAAAGGGAAAACCCCTATGTATATAGGGGATGGTGGTGATTGTAGGGTGGGTAGGGGAATGGGAAAAAATGAGAATTAAGTCATGTCATAAACTGGCACCAATTCTCAATGTCGAATGTGATCATGATGTGTATATAAAATGTACCAATAAAGAATTCAATTTTTAAAAAGTATGCCTGGGGCCGGAGATTTGGCTCAGTGGTTCGGGCGCCTGTCTCGCAAGCACAAAGGTCCTGAGTTCGATCCCGGTAACCACATACAATGCTGGGCGTGGTGACTCACGCCCACCAGCAATCAATACCACATACCACAGTGCCAGGCGCAGTGGCTCACGTCCATAATCCCAGCACTCGGGAGGCAGAGGCAGGAGGATTGCTGAGTTCAAGGCTTGCCTGGCTTACATAGTGAGCTCAGGGCCAGCCTGAACTATAAAACAAGACCCTGTCTCAAAAAAAAAAAAAAAAAAAAAGTATCCCTGCACTGGATATAGAAGTAGAAATGAAAGAATGCTCGGAATGCTTTAAAAGCAGAATGCCTGGCTTCAAATCCTGGTTCTACTATTTACTACCATCGTGACCTTAGTTGGTCCCTGCATAACTGAAATATCCATTTCTCTTACATGTGGATTAGAGAACCTCACTGACAAGATCTTTTAAGCACGTTTACTTTTCCAAATGGATAATTTGTTGACTAACATGTGCTGGCCAATCCATCTTTCCCTGTGGGTCCAAAGAGGCCAACTGTAGCACATGCTGAAGGTGTATACACATGCATCTATTTCCAGGCCATTGTCTGTCACCTTAAACTACTGCTATATCAGAGTGAAGCAGGACAGAAGAAACAAAGATATGGTAGAAAGGAGACAAGGAAAATCATAAATTTTTAAACATACATTTTAGAAGATTGCAACTTCCAGGACACAAACTTTTCCAAGGCAATCTATATTGGCATTCCCTTGATTAATTTATACATCTTTCCTCCCACAATCATACCCAGAATTTCTTATGGATACAAAAAAGTCCACTAGTGAACTTAGCTGAGAAAATAAAGATCAGAGACCAGATTTCAAGATAAAGAAGCACATTGAAAGGATTCAAAGAAAGCTTAAATAACCATCTAAAAAATTAAAACTAGGCTCATGTTTTTTCACCTGGAAAATCAGCCATTATGGGGCGGGAGATCTTTTGGTTTTTCACTATGTCCAGAGACACATAAATGCTCCCAGTTCCAAGAAACAGTGCACCTCTCGCTTGCAAGCCCACACTCTATTTCTTTGAGTGTACTGTTCAAGTTCTGCTTAACAAATTCTTTTATGATTCTTAGTGACATACTTTGAAATTTTTACTCTGTGATGTAAGTTAAACCTAAACCTAGAACCTAGAACCTATTTAAACCTAAAATTTATCCTAAGTCAAGGTTCCTCATCTCAGCTTTGGAAATCTCTTTCCTGTATGATGAAACAAGAACACAGTTTAAAAAGACAGAAAAATTTAAATGATGATGTTTAAAAAAACAAACAATAACAAAAAGTAACAAGGAGTTCACAGAAAGAGAAAGACAAATGACATATTAAAACAAAATGATGTTTCATTCTTAACTAAAGAAATACAAAGTACAGTAACATCCCATATTTCACCTATTATATGAACAAAAATAAAATATCACCAACACATGAAATCAATGAGAAAATGACAGTGTCTTCCTTGACCACAGGACAAACCAACATGACATAACCCTGGATCCCTAGTCCTCTCCCATTCCCATTTGCAATTTTACTGTCCACAGTTTCAGTTACCCATTGTCTATAGAATCTAAAAATATTAAGTGGAAGCTCTACATATAAACAATTTGTCCATTTTTCAGTTGTATGCCATTCTGAAGATCATGATGAAATCTTACACTGTCCTGCCCATCCAGGATATGTATCATTTCTTTGTCCAGTATATCGAGGCTACCTAGGCTACTGACCCATTCTAACTTGTGAACTACTCAGTTACCAGACTGTCAGTTTCATAGCACTGGTGCAACTAATTCCGATTTTAATTAATAATGATCTCAAAGTATAAGAGCAGGGTGCTGGCAATTTTCTTCCATTACTATGGTTATCTATTTCATTATTAGTTACTGTTGCTGATCTCTGACTGTGCCTAATTTACAAATCATGCCTCATCACAGGTATGTATGTGAAAGGGCTATGTTCTTGTCCCAGTTTCAGCACTTCCTGGGGTCATGTGTCATTTTCCCTAAGGATAAGGGAGACTACAATGTTTCAAAGAAAACTTTAATATCAAATGTAAACATCTTAAATGTGTATACTGTCTGATCCAGTAAAACCTCAGCATTTTAGTTAATGGAGACCGTCACATGAATAAAACTTGGAATATCTAGCAATAAATGACTAAAGAATGATATGATTTTTTAAAAAGGAAATGTCATGTGGCTGTGGAAAAGAAGTAATTCCAAATTATTGAAATGACAAAATATTTAAAAAGTTCTAAGCCAGCATGTGTAGTAGAATTCCATCTATATTTTTAAAAGGATATAGGTAGATAGCTAATGTTTGAACTGTATCTATAGAAACTGATATATATATATCAGATATATATATGTATATATACAGATATACATATATATACATATACACATATTTATATATGTAGATAGATTTTTTTTGGGGGGGGGGAGTACCAACGATTGAACTCATGACCTTGTACCTGCAAGGCAAGCACAGTGCCACTGAGTTAAATCCCCAGCAGATTTAAATTTTTAAATTTAAATTAAATTTAAATGAAAATTTAAATTTATAGAGAAGTTCAAAATAAATACAATACTCAAAAGGGTATGGAGGGAATCTGTATTTATATTTGCAATTACCATCATCCCATTTATGTTTATGTTTCATAATAAACAAATAAACATACAGGATATATATTCATACAGGGCCAAAATTTAAATGAGTAAAATCAGAATAGCAAAACAGCATTTTAAAAGTCAATTTATCTCTTTTGAAACATAATTCGTCTACTTGTCTTGAGGTAGGCGACTAGGGCCAGGGCATACCAGACAACTAACTGGACAGAATGTGTCAAAGCCATAAAATCCCATGACTGACAGGTTGAGTGAGATGGTTCTTAAAAAGAGAGGACATGTGCAGAATATGGATCCAAAATTTTAGGCTTCTGGCTGAGCTCTATGAATCAATCAGAAAAGTGCTATTTTCAATCCCTCATTTAAATCTGACACTATTTGCAAGACTACTCAGAAGCGGCTCTTTTTAATCCCTCATTTGCATGTGGGCACAATCAGACAAGAAACATTGTTCCTGCTCCTTCACTTATACCTGGTGAGAAACCAAGCAAGTTTTTTTTTAAAAGGACAATTCATAGCTGGTGTGGTGCAAAAAGAGTTTCTGATAGGACAGATGTCCCAATGTCTTATTTGCATTTGTTTGTACTTTAAAAAGGGTCTTGCCGTGTAGTTCAGATCAGAATTAAACTCACCATATAGGCTATGGTGTCCTTGAACTCACATTGATCTTCCTGCCTTAACCCCCAGGGCTGGGATTACAGGAATCTGCCACAATGCCTGGTTTCAAACCAGAAATTTTGGGTCAAATAATCCACTTCCCTTTACCTTAGGCTGCCAGGAACCTTTCCACCAGCCTGCTCTTGCCTGGTTCAGTATACTTTCCACCTTCAATACCTGTTAATCTTTACTGTCTGAGTTTTTATTTAAGACACCAAGCACCAACCCGGAAAGAACCCTCACAGGACCCCTCAACCAGGAATATCCTCATTCTTCCATTTATTCAAGTATTTACTGAATGAATATCATGTGCCAGAAACTGTTTGGGATGAGAAAAGGGACACAATGATAATACTCTATCATGTTTATCACGCCAAGTGGTGTGTTACTGAGCAGGAAAGAGGGAACGTGGGAGGGGGGTGAAGACACTGGTCCCCTGGAATTGCAATCTCAGGCACCCTCTGAGCAGACAACAGTGGAGCAAATACTTTAAGTGGGAAACATCAAGGTACTTGATACTCCAGGGAGAGCTTTCCAAGGAAAGGAAACAAAGTATACAGGTCCTGAGGAGGGAAAACATACTGGAGGAGCTGCAAAGAGACACTGTGGCTGGAACATTCTGCCTGAGGGGAAGAGAAGATGAAGACAGAGAAGTATGACTGGTTGCTTGGAAAAATCTTGGTTGGAAATTTTAGGGAATTCAGCTTTTTTTTATGATGAAAAGGAGAAGTAACTGCAGCACTTTCAAGAAGTCACACAGTCTGATTTACATTTGGAAAGAATCACTCGGTGCTGTGCCAACTACAGAAGGTTACTAAACTAATACCCCCCTGTGCTCGCTTCGGCAGCACATATACTAAACTAATACTCCCCAAACCACAGTGCTTTAGGCTAAAGGCAACAGCAAGGAAGATGGAAGGTAGGTGTGAGTAGATCCTGAACTAATTTTAAAGAGAGAACCAAGAGATTTGCTGATGGACTTAAGGTTCAGATGATGGGAAGTTAACAGATAACAGATGTCTTTCAGTCTAAATAAAATCAGTAACTGAAATTTCTAACATATCAGATTATGAGTATTTTCATAGGCATGATGGTGCACACCTGTAACCTAAGCAACCAGGAAAGATGATGGATCACAAGTTGGAGGCACCTTGAGCAACTCAGACTGTGTCTCAAAATTTTAAAAAAGGTGGGGCTAAGGATGTAGCTCAATGCTCTCTGGACACCATCTCCAGTATCAAAAAAATAATGATCATGTCTTTCATTTTATAAAATGAAATGAAAGCTCTTAAGTTAATGATTATTTTATGTATTTTAAAATTTTAATAGATATTTACATCTTTTATCAAAGTAAGGCATGACAGCCAATTACAATTACAATTTTTTTTTTTTTTTGGCAGTACTAGGGATCGAACTCGGGCCCTTGTGCATCCAAGGTTGGTGTGGTACCACTGGAGCTAAATCTCTAGCCCTACAATTATGAATTTTTAAGAAGTAAGGCAGACAAGAAGTGGTAAATACAAAGAAATCTTGAAATCTAACAGAAATTCCTAAAAGTTTTGAAAATCAAGAAAATATGTGACAAAAAACATGTCCCAGAATTTGGACATATTAAAAGGCAACAATGGAATTAACCTGACAGTATTAGCAAACTACCGGTTATTTCAGTTGCCAACGTAAGGCTGATGACCTGTTCTAGACATAGGTTATGATGTTTTCTTATTTATTTTCCTCTCAGAACATTTTCCAATCTTATATTGAGAATAAATAAGAAAGATAGAATTCACTTTCCATAAATATGCTTATAATCAAATGTGCTAGAATTTGTCTATTAGAGAAGGCAAGATATGTATAAAATTATAAATATGAACAGAGACAGAACTTTACTTCTATGGGTTATCAGGTTGTCTGGAAGTTAACATCACTTTTGTTTTGTTTTTCTTTAAGTGGCATTAAACCAAACAACAAAATGTATATCCATGTTACTAGTTAAAGCAAAAATAGCTACAACCTCTGTAAAAAAAAAAATTATATATATATATATACACACACACACACATATATATGTACACACACACATACATACAAACAGGTATGTCAAGCCAGACTGCTTCTTTCTCAACTGTCAATGGAAGCTAGTGTTTCCCTTGCCACAGAATATCCCAAAAGAGGTAGAGGGCAGTAGGACCTGGGAAATGTGTTGAGAGGTCCATCTCCAAAGGCAGAACAGAAGAGTTCAAGGTAAGACTGGCAGGAGAACAGACTGCTCATGAGAGTTCTCCTCACCAAACACGATCAGCACAGAAAGAAGATTCTATAGTGAACTGGCAAGTGTCCTGTGAACCACTCCAAAAGGAGAGTTTGAGATTAAGAAGCGGATTAGGCATCCAAGCAACAATGCAGAGAAGTCAGCTGAATCTGAGTCCATGCACCATTCCTTCTCCCACAGTCTAGAAGCTTCCTCAGTGACCAGCACAGACCTGAAAATTTCACCCAAACATCTACCATGTGAAGTTAGTGTCCTATCTTTTTTTCTCTTCTGCCTGAGAAATATTAGAAATGTTTACAGAGTAGAAGTGAGTACAAGGTAGAAAGGGAAAATGTACATAAATCTTTTAAATTGAAGGTTACAGATTAGTGTACTGGTAGAAAGCCTACCTAAAGGACACAGCCCTTTCATTAAGGGGACAGAATCTTTAACAATAAGCACTTAACACCATCTTCAAAGACAATCAAATCCAGCTCAGGACTTTCTATTCCCTACCCACATTCTCAATACCTGCATTTTTTTCTATTTCTTTTCTTTCCTTTTCTTTTTTCTGGTAGTATCAGAGATAGAACTCAGGACCTTTGAGCTACATTCCTGGCCCTTTAATACCTCTAAACCTTTTTCCCTTGGTACCAGGGACTGAACTCAGGCTCTTGCTCCTGCAAGGCAGGCATGGTGTCACTAAGCTACATCTCTGGTCCCTTATTTAAATTTTTAATGTAAAATGAAACAATAAAAGTTTAGAACTATACTATTAGCTAATACATCCTTATTCACCTGGTAGATAAAGGAAATGAAACCAAAGATGCTGTTTTCTTAAGGTCTCAAATTTCCTAAGAAGCAGAACAGAAATGAGCATCTGTATTAGCTAACTAAAACCAACACTTTATCTACTCCACACTCCATGCTTACCATTAAGAAGTTTTATTTAAAATTACATTCCTTAGAAAGTTCCTAATCTGTTATATAAAGTCAATATTTTAAATACTGTTCTCATTTGGTTTTAGATCTCTAGTTATTTCTTTTCACAATGTTCACTAGAACTCTATGCAAATTTTACTGCATCCAAAAGAGTCCATTTGACCTTGGAAAATTAAAAGCACAAAATAAATTTACTCAGAAATAATTTATATGAATTCCAAGATGTAAACTAAATTGCTCAAACATTAACAGTCTCAAAATGAAAAATATATTCATGACTGATTTCTTAATGAACTCCTCCTGACCAAACATGTTTGTCATTATAATTGCAATCCAGAGGATATAAACATTAAAGATATATAATGCCCTTTGTTTGACATTACAGTAGTCAAGCATTATAAATCTCTAAGGGTTTTTTAAACTATCAATGTATCAGAAACAGAAATGTCTTGGACTTCCATAAATCCTGTACTGAATTCATATAACTTATCAATGAAATAAAATTACTACACAGCAGCACACTGTAACACAGCATTATTGATGTAAGTTTTCTTTTGGAGAAAGAGTGGAGTTAGACAATCAATATAATGTAGCATGTAAAAAAGAAAAAGAGCAAAAACTTTTTTTTCTTTTAGCCTATTTTGAAAAAAACACAAAAATAGCTTTTCTCCCCTGAGGAAATAGAGTTTTAAAATAACTACAATCTGCCTATTTTTAAGTCTGTTGATAATTTTTCACATTAAGCTCTAACAACTTAAAATAACACCAAAATATTAAACCTGGTGTCAACCAGTTAGATTCCTATAATTGTATCTAAATGTAAAAACTAATAACAGCCAAACACTTGGAAAAAGAAGAGTTAAAGGGGAATATTTTAATCTTCCAGATAGCAATGCACATAGTAGTTAATTAAGAAAAAGCATTAACAAGGTTACCTGAGTTCAGAATGGAAAGCTACTACTGTTACACAGCTAATGAACATAATAGGCATAATACATGACAGAAGCAGGGGAAAGGGTTGATCTTCCTTAACATGTTCCACCTGCTTGAACCACCAGTGACACCTGTCTGACTGTTTACAGAGCAGCTTGTATCACTGGTGGTACATGCATCAATGTCCCATCAGATAGCTGGTGCCACCTGATGTGACTGTCCCATGCCACCCAATGGGACAGTCATGCCTGTAGCACTGGTGATTCAAGCCAACAGAAATGTAGCACATTGAAATCAGAGCTGCCTTGCAAGGAGACTATGCTGGAGTGATGATGAACACTGTTATCAACTTGACATCAAGTATTAGTCAACAGAAGAGAATAAAGGATTTCACCTCAAGCAATAAACGTCAATAGCTTTAAAAACACAACCTCGAAGTATCACCTGTTGGTTACTGTGATTCAGGAAGTAAGAAGTATTCTAAATATACCTGTATGCTGCCAAATTCAACGTTCTCATAGTGGAAATGTGCACATTCAGCCATCTTTGGAAAGTGACCCTTAGTGAAGGGCAACCTAAAGTACATGAAAATAAACATGAAATCAGATAATGCAACAGTCAAAATTAAGAGGTCCGAGGGGAAAACCCAACAGGTTAAAAAGCTCATGCAAGGAAAATACTTAGTGAGCACATGCACATGAGCCACACACATCCACATAAACCTTTTCAATACACAATGATTCCAATGACTGCTATGTTTAGAGCACTAGGCAAAAAATAAAAAAGTTAAGAACCTCACTATTCTCTCCTAATCTTTACCCAAGTCAGAGCAGTAGAAAACTACATTCTGTGGCTGTCATGGAAACTGATTGTGAACCATCAGCTTCTAGCTAGAAGCAACATTCACAACACCAAGTACAAAACCATACTTTACCTGTGAATGTTGTCACAGCCCATGAGTCCTGGGGTGGTGGACCTGGATGCAGAATGAACATTTTTATCTTTGTCTTTCCTCTACTAATACAGGAAGCACAGCCAGCTAACTCTGCTTCCTTTATCAAGTGAAAAGAGGCTTTCCCTGTTTAACGCTGCCCAGGAAATCTTCAGGTGTTTCACTTAACAGTTAGTCAACTCTTAGCGTTTGCTTCAGGCTTCTCAGTGGCAAGCCTGAGAGCTAGCAATGCTAGTAACAAAGCTGATTTTTTTAAATAAGTAAGGACACACAAGAAAGGTATCAAGAAGGATGTTTTTGGACCGCTCCTAATAAACCAATGCAAACCTAGCAGGCAACATTTCAGAAGAAAAATTAAACTACGTTTTTAAAAAGTAAATAATGTGCAGATCTATTCCATTAATTGCTGAGTCAAAATTTAAGGGTTAACAGTATAATGCATTCACAGAGCTTATTTAGTAAGTGATCTAAATAAAACATTTTTCATAAGAACTAGAGCGCCAATTTCCATTTACAGGAATTCGTTTAGAACCCGCTCCAAAGGTACACTTACTTTTTCACATGTTTGACCTTCATGCTTGCTGTATTTCCACATGTCTTAAGAGTTAGATCTCCAGGAATCTCTGGAACATCCGCTCCCCTTGCCTTGAAAAGATGAACACAAAATACTTTTTTAAATAAATAAAAAAATAATGACCTAATTTACATATTCGGCTTCACCATTTAAGGAAAGTTTTCTGTGAAAATAAGAATTTTTATCCTCTTATATTCAAGTGTCAAAATCTGTTAATAATTATAATATCAGCATAAACCAAAATCTCCCCTCAGAATTAAGGTATGAATAATCTTGGTTATGATGATTAGCAAAGGTGACAATGGTAATACGAACATAATCACCAGATCACAGCATGAATTTCTCACTTCAAATTATGAAAGAGATATGGATAATGCATCCAGCATTAAGTTGCCTATAATCTGCCAGTTTTCAGAGGTGAATTTCTTTTTTTTTTTTTTGTGACACATCCAGCTGCACAGTTTTGAAAATCAAAGGATTTCTTACAACATAGATAAAATAAAAATCAAGTCCAAACATCTTTCTCAAACAAATTTGTGCTGTGGATCTGTGACTTACAGGAAGAACATATACTAGGGAAGAATGATATGAGATGAAGAGGACTAAGAAATGAATCACAACTTTAACTTAAGTTTTACAAACATTTTCTTAATGCGAAAAATATCTGGGACAAGTGCTGGAGAGAGAAGAGACAGAGAGACAAAGAGACAAAGAAAGGGGAAGGGAGAAAGAGGGAGAGAGAGAGAGAAGGAAGGAAGGAGAGAAAGCCTCTTTAAAGATATGATTTCTGGCATACTGTCATAGTCAAATAGGCCCAGATTTTGTTTCTGAAGTTTTTTTCACTTTAGGGAAATTTAACTATATATATAATGATTGATATTTCATGATCAGTCTAGAAGGTCTCCTAAGATATAGAAGATATGTACTATATTCTTCAGTGATGAAGTAAACTTTCCATCTTGCTATTATCATGATCATATACTACATCATTTTATACATCTATGATAATATACAGGATTTTATTTACTTTGTATTTACTTTATTATTTAATAAAGTAAATACTTCAATATTTACAGTATTTACTTTGCATAAAAATACTGTTTTATAAGTATTTGTCATCATTCATAAGTTACTCCCTAACATGTAAAACTTTTAAAAGACTGAAATAAAAGATAACTTTTCAAAAAAGAAAAGTAAGGAAATAATCTAGAAGAAAAGTTAGCTAAACTTCTTTATAAAGGGCCATCTGGGGAAAACTTGTTTGTTGGCCACACTGTCTCTGCCACTGCTCAACTCTTTTACTGTGTAAAAAAGCAACCATAGGACAATGATCAAACATAGCCTTCTTCCAAGAAAAACTTCTTTGCAAAACAGGTAATGAACCAGAAAGCTGCACTTCACCACCCTGACCTAGAAGTTTGACGCCACACTGAAATATTTCATTTATGTTGTAATTCCCAAGTTGTTACACCATCTTTCAAGAAGATATTTTGAAAAGCCCTGAGACACTGTTTATAGTCTGTATTTACATTTCACTGAATAGATTCATTTATTCTCTAGTTTTTATTCTGTATCATAGTGAAAAATAGAGGAAAGCTGACAAGCATTTTACAATCACTAGAAATATTAAGGAATGTAGGCAAGAAGACAACACTTAGACTAGACTCTAATAATGAAGACAGTAAAAGTGACCATATACATGGAATTTCAGCCTAATGATAATGTCCTAGATGGAAACAGTGTAACTTAAGAATTGAAGCTGGGCATCGGAGTACATGTGTATAGCCCAGCAAACTAGAAGGCTGATGCAGGACGATCTTGAATTTGCAGTCAACCTAGGAGACTTAGCAATACAACCATGTATTAAAAAGGAAAACAAAAATCACTGAGTGGCAAAAAAATATATCTAAGGAAAAAAGAAATATCATTATTTTGCTCTAGCTGTCATTCAACTGAAAGGATTTTATTGTGTAATAATCTGCAATGAAATACTACATGGATATTACATGGGCCATCAACATGTTTTTTTAAAAAAAGTGCAATACCCTTTCATTAATTATATTTTTGTGTATTAAATTTACTTGACATAAGAGGTCAGGGTTATATCCCTATTAAACTTTAACAATCTTTTTACTGTTCAATTAATTATTCATCAAATTTAACTTAAATTTATAAAACTATCCCCTAGATTAATTTGGTAAATGGCTTTAACTTTTACAATAGACTGAAAATTAAAATATCAATTTTGTTCTGAAAATAAGATAATGTACTCAATAAACCACTATTCCTAATATATATCTAAAAGGAAAAAAAAAGAAAGCTCGACAGTCTATAATCCACATGAAAGAGGGACTCTATGAAGTACACGTATTTGCAACCACACCTTACCAGACTACCAAGTGAAAATATTGCCCAGATAGGTCATGCAAAGGGTCATATTCTGCCTAAAATGACAAAACAGTAATAAATAGGACAAGGATTCAAATAATGGTCCAGGAAGCTTGAGAAAATTCAAGAAAGTACTCCTGACCCAACAGTTCAATTCATTTGTGACCATATATGTTTTGTTCAACAACTTTTTCCTTAGGCCAAAAAAGTTCCAACCACATCCTGGCCACTCAAGGTATTTTTACAAATGAACAAATACAATATACACTGCAGTATAACTACATATATTACTACTTTTTCCAATTAATAGAACTAAAAGAAAACACAGTAGCTTCCATCACCTAATAAATTCATATTTTTATTTACATATTTAAAAGTATAAAATGGTCTTAAATTTCTAAGATCATGTAAACGAGTGAATTTGTTCTGCTTTTCATATTAAAGATTAAGAACACTCTCTTTTAGAAAATAGTTAATAATATTAATCTATAGAAAATATACAATAAGTAAAACAAGCATATAAAACCGCGAATAGTCAGGATCAGAAAAGAACCTCTCCACAACACATCACAGCCAAAATTCCAGAAGCCCAGAATAAGAAAATCCTAAAAACTGCTAAAGAAAAACAAAGTATCATTTATATAGAGTAAAACTGTTAAAATCACAACAGATTTCTCAACACAAACCTTTTAAGTCCAAAAGAGCGTGGTACAAAGAGTTTCAAGCTCTAAAAGAAGACTTCTAACCCAGGGTGATATATACTGAAAAACTACTTTTCAAACTGATAAAGAAATAAGATATTTCCCCAATAAAGAGTTCCTAACGAAATTCATGACCATCAAACTAGCACTCCAAAAACTTCTCAAAGATATTCTAGAAAGAGAATGTAGTCAGCAATGACAAAAGAGATCCACCATAATGAATGTATCAGGAAAAGTGAATAATTAAGAAAAAGGAAACAAAAATACAGATTCAGCAATAGGAAAATAAGATAATGACAGAATAAATCAATATTAATTTTAACTCTCAATGTAAATATCTCAATTTCTCAATTAAAAGACACAGGCAAGGGCTGAAGATTTAGCTCAGTGGTTCCAGCGCCTGCCTTGCAAGCACAAGTTCCTGAGTTTGATCCTGGTAACTACATACAATGCTGGGCGTGGTGACTCACGCCCACCAGCAATCAATACCACATACCCCAGTGCCAGGAGTGGTGGCTCACGCCTGTAATCCCAGCACTCGGGCGGCAGAGGCAGGAGGATTGCTGAGTTCGAGGCTTGTCTGGGCTACATAGTAAGCTGAGGGCCAGCCTGAACTACAAAGCGAGACCCTATCTCAAAAAACAAAACAAAACAAAAAAAGACAGGTAAATGGATCAAGAATATTTAACAACAAAAAAAAGAAATTCACAGACTAAAAAAATCAAACAATAGAAAACATTAGTTCAAGCAACAGGAACTTCCCTCAAAAAAACAAGTGTAACTACCCTGTATCTGAACAAAAGTGGCTTTCAAGCCAAAGCTAGTTAAAAGAGACAAAGATAGGCATTAGATAGGCATTACATACTGGATTAAAAAACAATCCAATGGAAAGCTTTAACAATTATTACATATATGTACCAAACAACAGCATACTAAAATTGAACAAAACAGATACTACTAAGCACAAAAGATCAGGCAAACAGAAATGGAATTACAATAGGTAACTTCAAAACAAAGTAGATCAACTAAACAAAAGTTAAGTAGTATTAGAGTTGAATAAAATATTTGAACAAATAGACAATCACCTATAGAATGTTCCAACCGAAAACAATATAATACATATTCTTCTCAGCAATACATGGAATTTTCTCCAAAATAGATCACTTACTAGTTAATAAAGCAATCTTAAGTAACCTAAAAAAAAAAAACCTAAACTTATTACCATGTATTTTATCAGATCATAGCCCAGTGAACCAGAAATCATGGCAAAACATCGAAATTATACAAATTCATAGAAATTAAACAATACACTCTTAAGTAATCAATGAGTCACAGAGGAGGACTGGCTTTCAGGGGAACCCTAGAGAAGTGAACCACAGGCAAATGTTTATAAAAATTAATTCAAAATAACTTGCCATTCCTAATTGCAACACAACAGAAGCCTAAAAGATCTAACCAGAACTGTATAACCAAAAGGAAAAACATTAACTGAAAACAGATTACCATAACAAAAGTAATGAAATGAGCCTATAAGAACCGGCTCAAGGATGGAAAAAAGAAAATAAAAATAATGAAGACAAAAAAATCATTTTAAATGAAGGACTAATACAGATGAAAAGTACAACATCAGCAGGAAAAAAATAATCAAGAATGTTGATAGGACACTAGCCAAAGAGATCAGAGAACTATCTACATTAAACACAGAGTATAAAACCTGGCCACTGCCCTGCATGAAAAGTGCAGGAGGTGGAAAAAGCAGTTGACGACAGTGAGACAGGTATGAAGGTTACTGAAAACATGAACCTAGAAGATAAAGAAAAGATAGAGAACTCCAGGAAATCTAACTAAAAGAAGCTAAATACACTGTAAGAGAGGAAGAGAAGAAGTATGAAGAAATGGCTTAAAAGTGACCACAAAAGAAAATCTGGAATGCACAAGGAAACAAGCTGAGCAAACAGAGCCTGGTTGCTGGAAGATTTATGAGCAGATCACACTGAGGGACCACAGCCTGAAGTGTCTGGATACTGCTGAAGAAAAACACTCCCCAAAAGAAGACAAGTATGAGAAAACAGTAAAGAAAGATGCTTTCTGATGAACTCAAGGAAGAGAGACTCATGCTAAGTTTGCTGAGAGGTCAGCAGCCAAACTGCGAAAGACAACTGATGATTTGGAAGAAAAACTGAAAGGCACCAGAGGAGCCGCTCTGTACACAAAGCAAGCTAGGCTGACCCTCCTTGACCTGAATGAGATGCAGAGCTCCCCAGTCTGCTGCCGCTACTCTCCTCTCTGGCCTGAAAGCTTGCTTGAAGCCTTTGACAGACGCTTTCTCTTTTTTCTTTAATTTTTTAATTGAATTTAAATTCCTTTTTGTTTTGTTTTTGTTTTTGAGGCAGGGTCTCACTTTGTAATTCAGGCTGGCCCTGAGCTCACTATGCAGACCAGGCAAGCCTTGAACTCAGCAAAACGCCTGCCTCTGGCTCCCAAGTGCTACAACTGCAGGTGTGAGCCACCACGCCTGGCATTGTGGTATGTGGTACTGATTGCTGGTGGGCGTGAGTCACCACGCCTGGTATTGTTGTAGTGTGGATCAAACGAGGGACCTTGCACTTGCTAGGCAGGTTCTGGAACCACTGAGCTAAATCTATGGCCCTTTAACTAAATTCTTTATTGGTACATTATATATACACATTAGGATCTCACTCAACATTGAGAATTTGTACCAGTATATGACATAATTTAATTCTCATTTTTTCCCATTCCATCACCTCCACCTTACAATCCCCCCGACCCCAGTACACATTAAACTTTAACATCATATTTTTTCTCCCCTCATTACTTATACCTGCCCTTTTTCCTTTGAACATTTTCTATTTCACAATATCTATCACATATTCTAGAACTCATTTACAGGTCTTAATCCCTTGTCTTTTTCATGAAACTGATTCTGCCTCTTTCCAGCAAGTCTGGCTGGGCTAGAGGCTGATCACCTTTGGGAGCAAGATTTAAGGGACAGTCAGCACAATGTGAGGTGTCCTTCAAAGCATGTTATGATATACACATTTTTAATAACTTTTCTTGTTGTGGCAACTACTTGTTAAACATTTCAAATAATTCCACAGTTCAAAACAGCAGTCTATTTCCTTTCTTACTTTTGGAAGGTAATTCTTCAGCCTGATGCTTAGTGCCCTCTCCCCAAGGAGGAAAAGAAGTACAGCCATGCCTCTCCAGAGTCAAGCCAGCCCAGGGGCAGACTCTACCGCAGGGAACCTCACTTTCTGTACAAGGTACCAGCCCAACCAGAAAGGTGATTCTAGGTGTTAGCCCAAACACAAAAGCCACCCTGCTTAGTTCTGAGCTTTGAGTATCTCCAGAGGACTTTACTTTTTTTTTTTTTTTTTTTCGAGACAGGGTCTCGCTTTGCAGTTCAGGCTGGCCCTGAGCTCACTATGTAGCCCTGGCAAGCCTCAAACTCAGCAATCCTCCTGCCTCTGCCTCCCGAGTGCTGGGATTTCAGGCGTGAGCCACCACGCTCGGCGCAGAGGACTTTACTTTTATGTGTTAATTTGTTTCACCAGAAGTAGGCAATTAAGATGGTGAGGCCTCTGAGACTTTTTTCCCTCAGTGCTAGGGAATGAACTCAGGGAGGGCCTCGTGCATGTTGGTAAGAGTTCTGCAGCTGAGGCACATCCTCAGCCCTGAGACCAAATTTCTGTCCATCTCTACCCAGTGATTATATAATGAATCATGTATCCTTTCTTTAATGCTGATGTGACTACTTAATTCCTTTCCTGCCTCCTTGAAAGAAAATTATGTTTTTACTATTGATTTAGCCATATGAAATTTACCTCATCACCCTTTTTAGGTCAGAAGCCAGTGTCTCTAAAAGTGCCATCTTATGTTGATCCCCTAGACACACAAAAAAAGTCAACTTTAATAGTTCACAGATCCAAACATAGAAAGCAAACTTGTTATAAAAAAACATTTTTATAACAGAGATAAAGATTTATTAAAAATATACACCAACAAAATAAAATCCACCAGAGGGAAAAGGATGGACTTAAATTTAAACATCACTAGAGTTATCTCCATAGCCAATAAGATTATAAAGCAGTGTGAGACATACCCAATCATCACTGAAACATAGAGGTCACAATGAGATTCTATGAGGCAGACAACAAAATACAAACCCAAAGAGTACTTATTTTATAATTTTATGAATAGGAATAATAGTTATTTTTAGTAGGAAAGATTGACTAGAAGGCATTCAATGGAACCTTTTCAGTTTCTGGTAAAGTTCTATGGCATTGTTACATTGGGAAAAAACAAAACCAAAAATCCATCAAGCTGTACCTATAAGATGTGTGGCTTCTTTGTATGCAACACTTCAATTAAAAAGTAAGTGGAAAAGATCAGATGGAAAAAAGGACATGAAAGTAGAAAGTGTCATGTACTAAACACAGATAATAAAAATATCTGAAATACAATTGAAAACCAAATCAATCATTGTATTAATTTTAAGAAGTATGTCACATCTAGTATGTGTTAGGTTGATGGGTGGCAATAAAGAAAACTAATATATATCCCTGGTAGGATGTACCATTTCAACTGTCTTCAATAATATTGGCATTACCATTTGGAAACTATTAGAAGTGAAACATTAAAGCAAACAAATAGTTGGTAATGTCACCAAAAACTGTTTTCAGTATAAGAGAGAAATATAAAAATTACAGAAATAGAAATCTTCATTCATTCATTTCTATTCTGTACATGTTTTTCTAGATTGACAGAACTGACAAATGTAGAAGGGATACTGAACTTACATGAAAGGTATATGATTCAGTGTTCTATAAATACCTTGTATGAGATTTAAAAATAACAGTTCAGTACCAGTACCACTAAGTTGGGAGCTGATTAAACACCAAACCGTGTTAAATGTTCACATAACGTGATGCAAAGGAGGAAGCATATCACAGAATTTTATTCCTAACTTTCTCAACATTTTTAGAAAAGACAAAATATTTGGCCTGTTTATCATTAGAAGAAAACTGAAAGGAACAGTAACCTTCTAAATGATGGAATTCAAAAAAGAGTTTAGTAAGAGTTTAGTAAGCTGCAAGACAAACCAAAATGAATGTAAAGTTAATGGAAAATCAAAATTAGACCCCTGACCTTACGTCAAAACTCAGTTATTTAGCCGGGCGTGGTGGGTCGTGCCTGTAATCCCAGCACTCAGGAGGCAGAGACAGGAGGATTGCTGAGTTCAAGGCTTGCCTGGGCTACATAGTGAGTTCAGGACCAGCCTGAACTACAAAGCAAGACCCTGTCTCAAAAAAAAAAAAAAAAAAAACTCAGTTATTTAAGGATGGGAATCAGAGTTCACTTTGTTCAACAAGATTTGTGTAACAAGATCTGAGACCCACAGTTTACCACAAGCTTAATAAAAGCCAAAAGTATATTTTTACACTGAAAAGCTAATGCAATTTTTAAAAATATGGCTTGTGTAACAAGGGAAGTATTTGTTTTCCTATAATCTGAACCAGTTAGACCACACATAATTTGATCTAGAAAACTTACACAAATAAGAACTGCCAATGTTACCCTATTTTAGTGCTCCCTATCCCCCCGAAAGAAATATTCTACCTCCTCCGTTGGTACAGATCTTTAAACACTCTTTCATTTAGACTATTCTTTGATCCTATATCCAAGAAAAACTCTACTATTGTCTGTGTAGCTATGAAGGGATTTGGCAGTGGTGTAACACACTGTGGTTTTCTAATGTGGAGCATAAAGCTGGCTACTCCTACAGGCAGCTCCACCACAGTCCCCTTTTGATTATCTGCATGTGTGACTACCTCCTTCAAGTATTACAAACTGTGTATTAATAGGCATTAGCGGGATGCTGACAAGTAGTACAGATTTTTTACTAAGGGGTAGGAGGTTGAATATGCAGAGGTGTTTAATATATAATCACAGAACTGGAAGAAATCTGATTTCAGCCATTTCACTGTAAGCAGGGAACTGAGACCAAGAGAGAAATGATGATTCACACAGTGCTAATGACAACATCTGAATTAAACTGAAGGTCACCATGAAATCTACTGCATCTAATACAGGTATAGAAAAAAACTATTCAATGATGATGAAATTTAAGAAGAAAAATCAGAACAATGAAAACTAGAAGCTTCCATATTAAAAAAAAAAACAAAAGACTACTTAAAAGGCTGAAAAGATATAGAAGACACTAACATAAATATTGCTTATCAGAATGCAACTTAATAAAATTATTTAGCAAGCAATTTGAGGATCTCCATACTTTGGGAAATTTTCTGTAAGTTACCACTAAAAAGAAAAAGCAAAATTCATCATAAAGATATTCATCAAAGTGAAAAATATAAAACAAATTCCGAGTCCTAATAATTAAAGAGCAATATGTCCTGTTTTATTAGACATTATATACTCATTAAATGTATGTATTATTGTTTTCATTTAACACTATTAACAATATATTGCAAATATAAATAACTTAGGCAATCAGTTTTTTGTTTTGTTCTCTTGAGACAGGGTCTTGCTTTTTTAGTTCAGACTGGCCTTGAGCTCACTATATAGCCCAGGCAAGCCTCAAACTCTGCAATCTTCCTGCTTCTGCCTCCTGAGTGCTGGGATTACAGGCATGAGCCACCATGCCCGGTGGCAGTCAGTTTTATAACATGCATATTAGTGGATTTAAAATTCTGAAAACCTCTAATTTCTACCTAGTACTATACTGATATAAACACATATGTTAAATGTATTAGGAAGCATAAAAAACATGATACACTGTGGTAGGTAAAATTCTAAAGGGCTCTCTCCCCACTCCCTTGTTAGTCAACTAAACTAAGTACCACTGTAAAGTGGTTCTGCAGATGGAACTCAATTCCCAGATCCCTCCACCTTAAACTTGGACTTCTATTCTTGGTGCCCCAATCTACTCATACAAGCCCTTCAAAAGCAGAGTTTTCTGCAGCTGGTAAAAGAAAAAAAGTCAAAGATCTGAAGCATGAGGCATCTCTTGAAGACTGTTACCTCTAGGAACAGAGAAAGGTCCCCCACCAACAGCCAGTAAGAAAACAAGAACCCCAGACCTACAATCACAAGAAACTACCTTCTGCTGAATGAGATAAGGTGAGTCTTCCAGACTCTTCAATGAGAATATATCCTCAGTGAAACCTTGATTTTCTGTCTCTAAGCAGAGAACCCAGTTCAGCCTACCCAAACTACAGAACGGTAAGATACTAAATAAACATTCTTTTCAGCCCCATGTTTGTGATAAATTCTCAAACAGCACTGTAAAACAAAACTAACAAGATATGCATCAAAGCCCCTGGGAATTCCTGAGCGATTGCATGCCTTACATGCTCCTTTACTTGCAGGCAGTAAAAATCTCTTTTTCCAATTCTCCTTCCAGCATTCTGCAAGATCCACTGACTTCAGTCTTCTCTCAAACCTCCTGCTAAAGCTCCCTCACAGGAAGAAGCTACACATTTGAAGACAAACCCTGGGGAAAACTCTAACATCTCTAGCTGACACAGGTTAATGGGTAGGAAGCACCCATACCTGATGTGTATGACAGCCACCTTCCCCACCCCCCGCACAAGCCTCCTCCTGATCCTGTTTTCTGCTCTCAACATAACTCTTCTCTCACAGGGAAGAAGGCACAATTTTCTTCCTCCTCCATCACAGTATATTTTATTCACTCTTCCCAAGATGTCCCTGAACAAAGGTGATCAGTCTTCTCCACAGAGCTGTTCCTTCTGGTCAACCCACCAACTCCTTTACTAAGATACCTCTCATAATGTACAAGAGAAGATACGTGGTTTTTTCTGCAGTCTATCACCTTAATAATAAGCAGAATGTTTATGTTAAATGGAAAAGCAAGGATGGATAAGATTATATTATAAAAAACTCACATTCCCAGATATAATGGAAAAGTAGACATCAACAAAATAATATTAGTTGAAACTAACTATTTGGAAAGCATATATAAGAAAAATGTATTTACATGAGTGTCATATTTAAAAGTTTGCACTGTAAAAAGTGTTGAAGGAAATATACTAAAATAATCTCACCTAATAGGAAGTGGAATTATGGTGAGTCTTTTTTTCTTTCACTTTTCTACATATAAGCATTTTCCTTCTGCTTTTCTGTATAAGTATTTTTGTATTTATATAGAAGGAAAGCTAAAGAGAAAGACAGAAAGGGAGGGACAAAAGGAAAGAGAAAGAAAACTACATTCTTTCTCCATAAATAAATGAGATTAATAGTCTATATAACTCCAGTGAATAAAACTACATATTCATATTTATAGTCAGTTTAGGAAAGAGAAACAATTAAAAATGCTACTGAAGTGCAATTTACCCAAGTCACAATAGTAAGAATTTTCTTGTTGATGACTCAGTCAAATGATGAATTATCTGTAGAAGCTAGAACCACAGTTCTCAGAGGAGAGAAGAGAAGGAGAAATACCCCAGCTCCTCCCCTCTTTATGCCCTTCATTCTTCCGCCAGCTCTCCTATTTGCCTAACACCAACAAAGTTCATGGCAAGCAGTGAAAAACAGTTTTTGGAGGGATCCATTCCTTACAGAAGAGAACAGAGGAAGAGAGTAAAAAATCCCAAATTCTGACCCACTGTGTCCATTACAATAAATATATAATGGTTAATTTATAAAATACCTTCATACGTTAATAAGGCATAGTTAGCCAAGTAATGTACATAGACACATATATCCTCTTCTCTCTCCTTCCCTCCCTCCCCTGCACCTGAGTAAATGAGATTTTAATATATTTGTTTTGTCAAGTACAGAAACTATTAATTGAAATGAGAAGTTAATACTGAAATTGCTATTTTAAAAAATCAACAATAGGGGCCAGAGGTTTAGCTCAGTGGTTCTAGTGCCGGCCTCACAAGTGCAAGGTCCTGAGTTCAATCCCCGGTAACCACATACAATGCTGGGCGTGGTGACTCATGCCCACCAGCAATCAATACCACATACCACAGTGCCGGGCGTGGTGGCTCACGCTTGTAATCCCAACCCTCGGGAGGCAGAGGCAGGAGGATTGCTGAGTTAGAGGCTTGCCTGGGCTCCATAGTGAGCTCAGGGCCAGCCTGAACTACAAAGCAAGACCCTGTCTCAAAAAAAAAAAAAAATCAACAATAACATCATGGAACAAGCATTTACAACCAACATGGAAATCCAATAGATCTAAGTGTATACTACAGTCAAAGTAGCCCAGAAATGCCTTTTCCTTCTAGGAACAAAAAAATTCCACTACAATGTGCATGGGGAAAGGAGTCAGAATCAGTATTCTTTCTGCAAGAGGATGGTATAAAGCATCTGGAAAAAATAAGGACACTTAACTACTTTTCACTTTTCTTTAGCAGATTCAAATTTTATTTATTGTATTATGTTTATCCTTTATAGTTAACATTTGACAGACAGCATAGCACCTTTAAATGAACATAATAAACAACATTTCTTGGCAATGATAATGAAGAATTAGGGACTAGGGATGTGGCTCAGTGGACAGGACTTGATGAGCTTGCTCAGGTCCCTATGTCTGACCCCAGCCATCAAAGAAAAAGATGAAATAAACATAAACAAATATCATTTCTCCCTAAAATGTAGTAATAAAGATAAAACTCTCTGGCCCCTTAAATTTTCAAGACACCATGAACAATTTTAGAGTGCTAATAGAGTAGCAGTCTCTATACTGACAGAACTACAGGTATACAGAATATACAACATTTTAATACAAAATTTATGCTATCAAGAAAAGCCTAGTTCTCCAGTTTTCATACCCAACCACAGTTTAATTATAGTAAACACATATAAGGAATCTCTGAAATGATGTATACTTAGGTTTATAGAAGCTTTTAAATTACAACTGGTCTAAGTATTGTCTGCTTTCTTTCAAAAAGAGCAAGTGATAATAGGGAAAATCTAATAGTAATGTCCCAATACTGCAGAGAAGATGAACTTACTATGATGAATAACACTATCACTAAAATGATCTTTAAAGAATAAGGATGTCACAAAGAAATTCAATTTACAAAGTTACTGTGCTAGTTACTTTTCTCTTGGTACTAAGACAAAATACTCAACACATAAAGTTTAAAGGGAAGGGGTTTCTTTGGCTTACAATGGGTAGAGGTCTCAGTCCATAATCTGCTGGCTCCAAGACCAGGGTGGCAAACAGCCATCACAGAGGAGAAACCACGTGGTGCTCATAAGGCAGCAAAGGTGACAAGAGAGAGGCAGTTCACAGAGCCCACAGAGTAGCAATGGCAGCAAGGGAGAAAGAGTTTAACAATGTCTTTCTCCTCCTTTCACCTTATTCAAACTGAGGTTGGGGCAGTGCCAAACTAATCACTCCCATGCAGTGGTTTAGTAATCACAGGCCCTTAACCCCAGTATCACAGATTCTAGATTCCGCTACCTGTGAAACAGGAAGTCCCACCTCATCGGCACGAGGCTTGGGGGGAAGGCATCTAAACACAAACTGTAACAGTTACCTATCTTTGAATAAGTTCGAAAGAACTTTAATAAAACAACATATTCTTAATGCTAAACAGGCCACATAATAATTTTCTTTACTTGGTCAGCAGGCACCTCACAACTTTTCAGTTCTCTAGAGAAATTATCACCTTATAGTACTAAGGAAAAATTAATTAAACTTTTATAAATTTGCATACCAAGGTGAGACATACACACACACATAACACATACGTACACACACTAACACACACTTTCTAAATCATATCTGTGAACACTGCCTAAACTTCTCTCCTGAAGATCTTTTCAGCATTATTACTGCCTCATACTTGATAACAAGGCTGGTAATTTTACTAAAAAATCCTTCAAATAAACACAAACTCCAGAGCTCTGTGCTAAACATAGTGGCACAGGGGATGTATACCCTAATGCCTCAACATCTGGACACTAAACCTGGGCCAGGAACACATCTTCTCATGAATAGTACGGCATTACAATGTGCATGTGCTAAAACCAAAAACAGGAACCAAAGAAGGTAGGCCCTTGGACAATCCAAAAAGTATATGGCCATAAATAAACTGTTAACTTACTCCTTAAAATTTCTGTGTTTTGACTGAGAACAGCAGAGCAGGAGTAGCTGTGTAGGGTAAAACACACCTATTACTTCCACTTACTCTGAGGCAGGAGGATATTAAGTTCAAGGCCAGCCCAGAAGCCTGGGGATATAGCTCTGCTTGCCTAACACACAGAGCCCTACACTCCCCAGTGCAACTTAAAAATAAAAAAATTTAAAAAGGGTGAGAATGGTAGAACATGATTTCTGAAAGTGATGATAAAAATAACTATTTTTGCGGTAAAAGAGCTATTTAAGCTTCATTTTCTATACAAAAGTGTAGAGAAATTAGTAACAGCATGGAAAAACTATTCAGAGCTGATGTTGAAGAAAATTTGGAAAACTAAGCATAGTGGCTTTGCCACTTCTGAAATCCCCATCACTATGGAGGCTGAGGCAGGAGGACTACTGTGAATTTGAGGCCAGCTTGAGATAGTCAGTTGAAGGCTAGCCTTAACTAAAAAATGAGAGCATGTCTCACAAAAAGAGAGTGAGAGAGAGAAAGTGCGAGTGAGAGAGAGAGAGAGAGAAAGAGAGAAAGGGAGAGAGGGAGAGAGAGATGGTTTGGGAAACATAAGTAGCAAGCACTATTAGAGTAATTATTACAAGCAATGGTGCTTGGCAACAGCTGGCTAACCAACCCCAACTAACAAATTTATATATCAGCAAAACTTTTAAATTTTCAAAAATTTCTGCTTTTCTATAATTGAGATTCATCTTTTCCTGCATTTCATTCTCACTTTATCTGATTATTAAATTATATATATAATATATATATATATAATTATATATATTATATATATATATTTGGAACATATCTTGTTCCAATGATGTATATAATTTTATATTTTAAAGAAAACTTCCTAAGAAAAAGAACAGTATAGTATTACCTTCATAGGTAACAAATTCTTGTTAGCCTACCATACTCTTAGAAGAGTGATACCAATCTGCTTCTTCCATTGAATTCTTATGTATCAGATCTACTAATAAAACTTGTTCACAATATTTATGTACTATAAAAATAAAATATACAAATTCAAAAGCAGTAGGAATAGAAAGAGAGGAGAAAACCACATTACTTTTTTAATTGGCAATTTTTCTACTAAACGAAAGAAAGAGCAAAATTTCACACTACACAGATCACTCCATCTGAGAACTGTAAGAACCATTATGCCTTTAACTATACCTTTACTATAGTTTTTTGAACAGTTTCCTACTAAGTTGTTTCCTTGAACAGTTCATGTTTTCAAGTTATTTCTGAAAACCTACACAAGTTATATCATAGAAGTAACACTGTGATCTCCTAAAGACTTAAATACATATCTGAAATGTAATTTTCTGTTTATTAATTAAAATCATACATCAGCTTTAAGAATTTTTTCAACAATTTAAGAATCTTAAGCTTAAAAGTGGAACTTTTGATTTTTAACCTACAACATATAGCCCAGAGATCTCAATGGTATACTATCTTTGATCATAACTATCAATGCCAGAGAATGTCTGCAACCTTCAGGTAAAATAGTATGCATCATGGAAAGAGATAGAAGATTTGTAGTTATTCAGTGAGGAGCTCTGAATATACTAGCAACATTTAAAACTTGGACTTTGCATATGAATTAATGGTTGTATTTGTGATTCTTCAAAAATCAACATTACGTGGGCCAGAGGGATAGCTCAGTGGTTCTGGCACCTGCCTAGCAAGTGCAAGGTCCTGAGTTCGATCCCCGGTAACCACATACAATGTTGGGTGTGGTGACTCAGGACAACCAGCAATCAATATCACATACCACAGTGCCAGGCGTGGTGGCTCATACCTGTAATCCCAGCACTCAGGAGGCAGAGACAGGCAGATTGCTGAGTTTGAGGCTTGCCTGGGCTACATAGTGAGCTCAGAGCCAGCCTGAACTACAAAGCGAAACCCTGTCTCAAAAAAAAAAAAAGAATCAACATTACGTGAAACATTCAGTTTCTAGAGAATGTGAAATAATGAACAACATCAGTTCCTCTGATTTAAAATTCACCCAGTAACCAAAAATAAAGCTACACATGACATCGTAATAAAAGAGCTACAAAGATTCATTTCTGGAGGATTTGCTTAAATTTGCTTTATGCAAACTGTAAATATACTTACAAGTTGATGAGTAAAAAGAATCGATCTTTTTCATTTTATTCTTTTTTGGAAATACTAGGGATCAGACTCAGGACCTTGCATTTTGAAGGCAGGTCCAGCATCACAGAACTTAATCTCTAACCCCAACAAAGCAGCAACCACCACCATGGGGCTCTAACTCTTGACCTTGAGACTAAGAGTCTAATGCTTTACTGACTGAGCACTTTTCAATAATAATAGGAGGGAAAAAATGAGAAACTAAAACAAAAAAGAAAATCCATAGTAATGCCCAATAAGTGAGATTTAAAAAGCAAGGAAATTTAGGACATTTATCAAGGAAACAAAAGTCATCCAAATGTACATGCACTATACAACTCAAAGGTACAAAGAATGACAATTTCACTTATTAACCAAATATTTACTGAGCATTTACAATGTAAAGCAGAGGAGAGAGTTACCACTAACCAGAAATGACAAAGTCTCCATCCTTATCCAGCTTACAAAATAATAGGAAGATAATAATCACACAAATATGCAACACTTGTAAGTACTATGGAGAAAATTAAAAAAGAGAGAGAGAGAAAGCAGGGTTTGGAAAGACAGCCCTAACATCTGACAAAGACCTACTGGAAGCGAGAGAGCAAAAAACAACAGACAAGAAGGGAATAAAAATGACTAGAGCAAAATGATCAAGTAAGGAAGAACTTTAGCTTTTAAGATAAATTATATTGAAATCAACTCACTTGTAATAAATACAAATGAACCTGGTAACCAAATGAAAAAATGTTACTATAAATTGTAAAAGTTGGGTTTTTTTTGTTTTTTAAGAGGTTTATTTCAAGGAGTAGTAAAGACGAGGTTAGTGAAAGTCTGTCACTCGCACTTTTAACAGACCCTATAAGTGGCAAATGAATACCTACAGGACTGGGTATAGCAATGTGGAAGTCATCTATGCAGCAATGGCAAAAATGAATACGGACACACTAAGCAGAAAGACAGTGCAAAGCACAGTAGATGCTACCTTCAACAATGGGAAGGAGGCAGCTGAAAGGATACAACCTGCAGAAATAATTGAGTGTGAATGTGTGCACATGTATGCACCAGTGAGTGTGCTGGCAGCACTTGCTAGCTACTCATGCAGTGTTGAAAATGTAGCACCATTTTCCTATCTTTTAAAGAATTTTTGATGTTCTAGAAGTTGAAATGTTTTGTCTTCATGACTCCATTTGTTAAGGGAGGTGAGCATTTTTAACCAGAGCCACTCAGTGTTTTACTTTATCAATTTTTTTTCTTTGCCCCAATATGACCTACTATTACCCCTGAGTACTGACCACATATTAATGTTAATGGCTAAAAAGGAAACTGAAGTGAGAAACCATTTCTAACAAGAGAAATTAAGAAGTAGGAGCATCCATCCTGAGAAAACCTAACTGACACTCGCCAATTCACACTGTGGCTTGGCATGTTATAAACTGTAGTAATAATAAATCATAATTCAGCAGTATTTCAGGTCCACATTGTTATGGCTTATCATTAGATGTCCCCCCAAAGCCTCCTACTTTTTCATGGAGTGTGTGATTGATTCATGATTAGGTTAGGCCCAAGGGCACTAGGATTAAGCAAGTGAATGCCACCTGCCTTACATAGTCTGAATGAGATAAAAAGGGAAGAAAGACATTGCTGCTGGTCTCTTGTTGCTTTTGCTGCTTCTGCCACCATGAACTATTACTCCTCTGCCACCCTGCCTTGGAACCAGCTGATATGGGCTGAAACCTCTAGGAACCAAACCGTAAACCAAATAACCCCTTTTTCCCTCTTTCAGTTTTTGGTATTTTTGTCTCAGCAGCTAGAGAAAAACAACTAAGACACACATGTGCCTCCATACTGTGCTTTTTAAAAATACCAATGGGTATACATATCATGTAAGTGTTACATGAAATCATGTTCAATATTAAAAATAAACACAGAAATGCTAATGTAATGTTGTGATGACACCAAAATGAATAAAGAAACAGTGGCATGATGATCAAGGTAGTTTCAGTTCAAATACTGAAAAATGGTAAAAAAAATTCTGATGTCAGATTTTTTTCTCTGATGTTGTCAGATGTCTCTCCAGAATTTTTATTATCTTACTATTTAAAAGATTTTATAGTGTTTACTAAGTAATTTTTTTTTTTTTTTTGAGACAGGGTCTCGCTTTGTAGTTCAGGCTGGCTCTGAGCTCACTATGTAGCCTAGGCAAGCCTCGAACTCAGCAAACTGCCTGTCTCTGCCTCCCGAGTGCTGGAATTACAGGCATGAGCCACCACGCCCGGCTACGAAGTAATTTTGATAGTAAATAGTTGCAAATAACTTTACATATCTTAGAAACTCGGGGGGGGGTTCTGATACTATTTTTTAAAATAGATTTCAATTTTGTATGCTTGGTTAGTGTGACTATCAATTTGATTAAGAGACTCTTGGAGAGGTATGGACCATGGGGATGCTGTACCATTAATCCACTGATGTTCCTGACTAAATGTGCTATAAAGAGGTGGAGCCCAGTTGGAGGTATGTCACTGAGGGTATATTGGAAGGCATTATCTCTTCTGGTGCCTTGTCCTCTGCTTCTCTGCTGCCATGAAAGGAGTGCTAGTTTTGTTCTACCACACGCTCCCATCATGATGTTTCTCCTTTGGTTAACCATGAACTAAACTCTCTGAAATCGAAAGTCAAAACCTGTCCTCTTTTAGTTGTTAGTATTAGGTATTTTCACCCAGCAACAGAAAAACTAACCAATAATCTTTTGTATTGTGATAATCTTCTGTTTTGTTTTCGTTTTTTGTCTTATTTTGTTTGAAGAAGCAGCGTCTAGTTATATTACCCAATTTGGCCCCAAACTGCTAAACTCAAATGCTCTTCCTGACCTTCTGCCTTGAATAACTGGGATTACAGGCACATACAATACCCAGCTTAAGTTTCTTAAAATATTTATTTAGCTACAGACTGATGAAAACCTAATCATCAATTAAAAAGATTCTATCATTGTTTTGATTACTGCTATGGCTTGTATCCAGATGATGGATTTAGGGTACTGGGACTGAGGATGTATGGTAACTGCACTGGTTTAGTATGGTTCTGGGTGTGGACATTAGAAGCCCTACCCAGGGTTTGAGGGCCAGCAATCAATAGGCTTACAGACTAGATGGAACATAAAAGGACAGAAAGAAGGCAGACTGGTTTCTCCTCTGTCTTCTGCCTGCTACATTATGAGCTGTTTCTCCTCTGTGACACCTCTTTGCCATGCCATGCTGCCTTGAAACCAGCCAACAATGAACTGAAAACTCTGCAAACTGTGAGATAAAACCTTTGCTCTTTTAACTTGTAGGTGTCAAGAATTGTATCTCAGCAATGAAAAAGTAACTAAGACAATTATAAAATGGCCATATACAACACTGCTTGAAGTAAACAGCTCAGAAATGTGCCCTCTTTTAAATACATTCTTAAAAACTAATATTCTGGTGGCATCATACACATCAATAGAAAATCCATACTTATTTCTAAACCAAGTCAAAAGTTATCTAAATGGAACAATTTTGGAGAAACATCTTAAAGAATTTATCTTAATAAATTCCTTTCTCAAAGTGGTATTTCTGGTAGGTTAGGTTATTACTAGAAGAAAAATAGATCCAAGTTTTCTCTA